>JANDJT010000179.1:32916024-32926024 GCA_024331685.1 Stegophilus panzeri | reverse complement strand
TTTCACTCTCTACTTCTGAACTCACACAATTAAAAACTATGACATAAAACTGTTAGAAACAGATTCTCTCTACACACTTTTTGTAAATAATTCCTCATCCTTTACAACTTCTACATCTGGCGAGATTTATGTCACACCTGTTGCTGTTTGAAGTCCGGCCTCTTCTTAATGAGGTCGTAGACAGTCAGGTACTTCATGTAGAGGACGTAGGCTTTTTCCTCATCTCTGTCCAGACGGCATTCCTCTGCCGCTTTAAAGAGCTTACATGCACTCTGAACATAGCTGAAACACACACACACACACACACACACACACAGTGAATAATGAAACAGAAATTTAACATCAATAACGTTATGTTTTACAGTAATGTGAATAAATCCCACCTGACTGTTCTTGTCTCGACCTCTCAGAGACTGTACACCCTATTCTGAAGGGATTAGTTTTCCGTGTGGAGGTGTGTAACGTAATTATTATCAGAGTATCTCTGTAATTTTACTCCAAATCTGTAATGTCAGTACATTTATTTTCTACAGAATGAGCGTGTACACACCTGGATAGATTGTGTTATGTCCTGTGGGAAAAGAGGTTTGTTGCTTTTTCATGGGTATAAAAACGCTCCAGGAAGTGCTCGCTCTTTCTCTCGTTTCCCAACAGAACCAAAAGTTTAAAATGAAGAACAATAATATATAGATAAGGTTTCAAAAAAAGGGTGTGTCAGAAAAGCAACACAGGTTTTGGGTTAGTTATTGGGTTTCTAGTGCAGGTAAAGACTACAGACATGTTATGGTCATGTGACCTCCTAATCACGCACAACTTGTGTGTCCACCGCAAAGCAGTTGGCTGATCATTTGGTAAAAACCAAAATAGTTGGCTGATCATTTGGTAAAAAAAAAAAAGAAAGCTGTTCGGCTGATCATTTGGTCAAAATGAAAGCACCGAAAAACGAATCCCACTCAAATAGTACATTAATCAGCAAAAGCACAAAAATAAACAGTGTTTTATCTTCGAAAACAGATTAGTCAGTCTTACTGCTTGGTGCTGGCTTTATCCAACTTGATCTCAGCTTTTTTGTTCAGCTCTCCCAGTGAGGTGGAGAGGTAAAGCTCCTTCAGTCCTGTAGCCACTCCAGGCATCTTCAGGCTCGTGGTCTATATCTCAACTCACAGCAATAATGAATCATTCAATTTCCTCACATTATCACCAACTGTAGGGAGACAAGACTCACATTTAGACCATAAAATACTGATAAAACCATCACAGCTTCATATTTCTAAACAACACACTTTGCTATCACAAAGTTGACGGAAAAATCCAGGCGTCTTGTTTGTAAACAAATCTGAATAGCTGTCATTAGCTAACGCTTCAGTCTCATACAGAACAGCTCATAAATATATAAATAAATACATAAATAACAGTGGCTCATTGCACATACAGGATGTAAATAAGTGCTAATTCTGTTTTTTTCCCCTCAAACCTTCAGAAGTGTCACAACGTTTCTTTAAAGTAAATAATCAGGAAGTAGCCAAACTATCCGTGTAAACACAGCACTCCAGAGCCTAGCATTAGCACACTAGCACGCTAAGCTAACTCAGAAACAACCTTTGATGTGGTAATAATTTTGCAATCCACTCAGCTAATCAATAAACAACATGCGAACTTTCATATTACTAGCTAATCATTAATAACTGTAAATACACACTAGCTGAGATAGACAGAAGTGCTAACTGCTACAGCTGATTCCCGGAACAAGTTGTTGTTTTTTTTTTTTTTTTACCCCTAACAAATCCCACCCTCGAGCACTATGATTGGCTAGTTTTTTCATAGTCACGCGCCGATAACGGTAGTAAAAGCAATACGTCAACCCGTCGGCCATATTGGAAAGGTCCAGACTCAACTATAAAACAGTGCTAGAGCATGATAAAACCAGCTGAGACTCGTTTTGATCTGATTTTCACAAAATTGATTTTATTACAGACATTATACATTTCTGCATTTCACAAGTAATGCAAATCTAAATAAACAAGAACTGTCAATATTCCGATCTGGTCTAATGAATGACTATAAGATTAAACAGAACTAACAATACAGACACATCTCAATTTACTGCACAACTTGTTAAAATCACTATAACGACAGCATAAGAATAAACTAGAACTGTAGACCCGGAAACCTTTATTTTCTTTTTCACATAACAGATTAATCTGAATCACAAGGAAAGTCACAAGGTTTACGTTTCATGCACGGTTATCTAAAAATAAATTTGGCTGATGGTTTGATCGAGGTGAAAGCTGATCATTTTGCTGAAACGAAAGATGTTTGGCTGGTCTTTCCATCAAACCAAAAGACACAAGCCAATCAGCTAACCATTTTGTTAAACCCCTTTAGTAGCTATAACTATTTACAAATCAAACTGTATTTGAAATGAATGGGCAATAAGCAACGGGTAATCAACTTTAGATATTAAGCATAATCTTTACACATTTGATATTAAATCTCAATAATAATAATAATAATAATAATAATAATAATAATAATAATAATAATAATAATTAACAACCACAAAGAATGTATCATCATTAGGAGTACTTCTCACAAAATAAAAAATGTAATTACATAGCTTTAGCTAGATTTCCATCTACGATTGTTGCCAGACCATTTCATTTTGTGTATATCATAACGTGGCAGTATAATAATTGTTAATTACAAATGACAATTTTTGTTTTGTTCGTGAAGTTTAACATCCATTTCTTCAAAGCAAATATTATTATTTGATTCTTTTTCATATGTTTGCAACTCAATCCACAAAGGTTTTTAGCATAAAACAAAAATAAATGCTCAGTATAGTTTCAAGTCGACCGTCACAAAAATGATTTAAAAATAATAATAATAATAAACAGAAAATAACAACAACGTTTGGCAGCACTGTCCGCCATTACACTACGTATCATTCCGCGCAAGACTTTTGTTTTCTTCACTTTGCGAGTGTATTTTAACTGTAATGATATTTTTAAAAGAGTTTGTGTTTTTTGTAACATATTCTACATATACACATTTCAGTCAGAACATCAGTCACAATTAGAGGAAGTGAAGACAGACGTATCTAAAACGCTAAAAAGAACAGGGAAACTCGAGCTGTGTATACATCCGCGCCTGGGGAAAGAAAAATAGTGCGCGGAGTGAGGAGGAATCGTATGAGTGTTATTTTCAGCTCGGGGTTTCATCGTAAAACAAAACAAAAAAACACACAGAATTCTAAACTCATCGGAGGTTTCGGGAGAAAACGTGATATAAAAGTTGTGAATCTTTTTCCAGGTCAGTGTGGATGTTTCTTTTTTTTTTGGAGCTCGCGCTCCACCGGATGTGGAAGTTGATGTTGTGTTTGGTGGTAAAAAATATTTCCACTTCCCCCGGAAACCTGCCACGATTTCTAACCGATTTCCTGTTCATTACTTTAACTTCACACGTTCCGTCCGATTATAAACTCGTATAAACAGATGTTTATAACTTTCCTTTATTCAAATTTTTATTTCGGTATTTTAGTAGTTGCTTTTGATAAATGGCGGGGATTGTGGGAACAGAGAATGGAGGCCTAGATTTAGCTTAAGCGTTAGCTTTAATGAGTTAGCAACATGCTAACAGGTTCAAAGTTGTTGACAGACAGCGGTGTCGATTTTTAATTTGTTTTTACAGTATTCTTTAAAATTGACCGAGTGGTTGTTTTTAATTTTAAAATGGTACATGGAGAAAATCGAAGACTGGGTTCTGCTTCAACAGGATAGCTAAACGACTTTGCTAGATAAGCTAGCTTAACATGATGTAGTTTATTACTCAAGAAACGAATTGCATTATATTTTGTTTTTAATATGCGCGCGAGATTGTAAATACGTCACAGAATTTGTAACGCGCGCGCACGATTTACTCTACTCGTGCTCTTTGTTTTTTTGTTGTTGTTGTTGTTGTTTTTTGCTTAGTTTGTTTTGTATTAAAGAAGAAAACACAGCTTTATAGATAAATTGAATAATGATTGTACAGTTTAAGCAGGTGGATATAATTTGGAAAATTATATTTTTTTAAAGTCTCAATTTTTAGCACAAAAAAGCCTAAAAGCGTTATTAAATAGGTCACTCAAAAAGTAATTGATTATAAAAGATGTTTTTTATAGCATCACTGTTTTTAAATATATGATAACGAGTCTTTATTGATCACGTATACATTACTGCACAGTGAAATTGTTTTCTTCACATACCCCAGTATGTCAGGAAGTTGGGGTCAGAGCACAGGGTCAGCCATGATACAGCGCCCCTGGAGCAGAGAGGGTTAAGGGCCTTGCTCAAGGGCCCAACAGTGACAGCCTGGCGGTTCTGGGGCCTGAACCCCCGACCTCCTGATCAGTAACCCAGAGCCTTAACCACCAAACCACCACTGCCCCCCTATATATTATATTTAATGTGCATGAGATACTAATTGACGTCACAAAGTTGTAACGTGCAAACGATGGCTTGCTTTATTTTGAGTTGAATTGTGGCTGTGTTCAGGTTCGTATTTGCCATGGGTATAGGAAAGTAGATCAACTAAATCAGCTGAACTAAAAATAAATGTTTAACTTTATTGTTTGGGATACTGCTTCAGCGACAAGTTAATTGATTTCTTTTGTTTCCCCGTGGAGCTTGTAAGGGATCCGTATAGACGGAAAAATAAACCTATATTTCATATATTTCCTCAGAATGTGTCACTGAAATCCAAACTGTATTCATTTTATAAGAACATGCACTGTATGGCTAAAACTATATGGACACCCGAGTTGTTGCCACAAAGTTAGAAGACATGGTGTGTGAAGGTTGGAAGAAGGTGGAAGAACTTGAGTGTCCTGCACAGAGTCCTGATCTCAACCCCACTGAACTCCTTTGGGATGACCTGGAACTGGGGTCTCCTCACATCAACATCAGTGCAGGACCTCAACCCCACTAACGCTCTTGTAGCTGAATGAACACTAATCCCCACAGCCACGCCCCAAAATCTAGTGGAAAGCCTTCCCAGACGAGTGGAGGAGGTTATTATAAGAGCAAAACGAAAATAAATCTGGAATGGGTGTGACGGTCACGGGTGCACATACTTTTAGCCATATAGTGTATATAAAATCAAAATAAGACATATTTAATGGTGTTTTAATAGTGCTTTATTATCTACAAGTGTCTCAAAATGTGTAAATATATTTAAAATCCACACATTAACAAAGATATTCTATAAAAAGAACAATCCAGGAAGTAACTGGAGAGTACTTCAATAATAATTAAAGCTGCAAGCAGCATTTTCGGGGGCCAAGCACCCAGACTCGGTGAGCTGCACACACAATCAATCGCTGTCTAAACAATCACAGGAAAGCAGAGCCATAACGCTTGGCAAAGGGATTCAAGAATGATTTGTAGTTTCACTAAAAACAGCACTTAGATGGAAGAATTTTTGGCATGTAATTGTAAGTTTTGCCCAGTAAGTGGCGCTGTCACAGAATTTATTGAATAGCATGGTCCTCAGCTAAGGCCTACTAAGATTTGTGTCAGTGTACAAGGTCGTTGCTGAGATGCAACCTTACTTCCCTGACAGGTTTGTTGGCACATTACGGACAAATTGTTTGGAATATCAACATTCTTTTGATAACGTTTGTCCAGGTTGGTCTGAAGATGATGTATGCCAAATTTGGTGTTGATTGGACATAATGTAGTAAATGCTAAGCGTAGTTAACAATGTTTCCAGAGAAATGTGACGTTTTAGACAAAAGTCCTTCGTCAGTTGTGCAAGCAGAGTGCTCCTGAATGGTTGATTATGGCATGGCGCTTAATCCCATGGGGTTCTGAAGTTGTGAGAGTGTAGATGAGCTCTTTCTCATCACATTTCCAAACTTCATTGTTCTCATTACAGCAGCTGACGATGCAAACAGAGATCAACGTTACCTCTGTCACAGGAAGGGAGAAATCTGAAACATCACGTTACTTATCATCTTCATGTACTACGCTGAATGTTCACTACATCTGCATCATGTAGATTAAACTAAAATCTACTTTACCTGTAGACATAATTAATGAGGGGCTGAGAGAGGGACAACTAATGATAATGAAAATTAAAGACCAGATTTTCTAGAAGTTGATATTATATGTGTATTTTGTTTAGATAAATATTTTCATTTGTATATCAGAAGCTGTGAAACTCGACCTGATCACGAAAAGAAAACACTTTCAGATTTACGTGTTAGCTTCATTTTATTCCTGATTTATTTTTTGTTTCTGTTTCATTTGTCCTATGTGACGGAGAAACACATGGTCATGTGACCTGTACAGTCACACAAACACACATCACATGTGTAACAGGAAGTACAACTCAACACAAGTCCAAGTACAACAACATAAACACTGGATTTGGAACACAGTGAGTGATGCTGGTGTAACTGTGTGTGTGTGTGTGTGTGTGTGTGTGTGTGTGTGTGTAGATGTCTCTGGTGGATCTGGGGAAGAAGTTGCTGGAGGCGGCTCGCTCTGGACAGGATGACGAGGTTCGGATCCTCATGGCTAACGGAGCTCCGTTCACCACAGACTGGGTGAGTGATGACATCATCATCATCATCATGACACAAGGCTAGCTGTAACTGTTTAACTGATGTTAAACTCTCCCTGAACTCATCACTACAGCATGATGTGTAAATTCTATAGACGTGGCCGTACTTCTGAATAAAAACTGATTCAGGGCGGGGCTTCATGTGGGCTCTGTTTGTGATGTCACTAAGTAAATTCTACAGCTTTGGACCAATCACATACGAGATTAGAAGATGAGAACCTGCTATCTTCAAGCCACAGAACCAGTGTGCTATGCTGGCTAGCGAACACTGCGAACGTTAATGATGAAATGATTGTGGTTGTTATGGTAACACTGAATGGTTATTCTGACAGGTTTGAGCTTCTATTAAATAAGATTCTGATACTGATACACGAATGTGAGATAGTTTACAAGAAGCACTAATAACTTCCATAGTAACCACCTAGCAACCCACTATTAACCACCTGAGACACTATTGCAACCACTTAGCAACCCCCTAGTAACCGTTTGGGATACCATTGTAAGCACATAGTAACACCAGGGAATTACTTAATGTACCGGCACTTTACATATTCTGTTGATGTTTAGCTCATTATTTTTAGTTAGTGATGTGTGTGTGCGCGTGTGTGTGCAGCTGGGCACATCGCCACTCCACCTCTCAGCTCAGTACGGTCACTATTCAACCACCGAAGTGCTGCTGCGCGCCGGCGTCAGCCGAGACGCTCGCACCAAAGTGGACCGAACACCTCTGCACATGGCTGCCTCGGAAGGCCACGCCTCCATCGTAGAGGTGCTGCTGCAGGTAAAGGGGGAGGGGCTTACAGGTTTAAAGGGGTTGGTTGGAGATGGGTGACATCATCTTAATAACGCATTTAATGAGCTTGTTACTTTTGTGAGCGGAGTTTTCTGTAAACCTTGACCTCACACACACACACACACACACACACACACACACACCATCTGAGTTTTATAGACTCAGATAGTAAAACACGAATTGCACCTTTAATTCTGTTGTACATTGTTAATACAGTTTTACGACAGAGTATCATATCAGGTTTGACATTTTTGCATGTGTGTGTGTGTGCGTGTGTATTAAAGTGTATAGGTGCATCATATGACATCAGAGAAGCTTTGATGTTCATGCTCTCATGTATTTGTCTGTTTTAGAGAGCAGCAATTGCGCCATTACAGAGTAAACAGAATAAACCACTTCTTGTGCTTTCATCCTCACTGACTGATGAACAGTGACTGCATTGTGTGTGTGTGTGTGTGTGTGTGTAGCACGGTGCCGACGTGAATGCTAAGGACATGTTGAAGATGACGGCTCTGCACTGGGCGGTTGAACATGGACACGGTGACGTGGTGGCGCTGCTGCTGAGGTTTGGCGCTGACGTTCACGCTCAGAGTAAATTCGGCAAAACGGCGCTCGATATCGCGCTCGACAACAACAATGAGGACCTGGCGGAAATCCTGCAGGTGTCAAACTAACACACACACACACACACACACACACACACACACACGCCTGAAATACCATTGCAACCACCTAATAACCTCCTCCCCAAAGATACCATTACAACCACCTAGCAACCCCATAGTAACCACAAATACCATTACAAACATGAAGCAACCCCATAATAACCACTTGAAATGCTATTGCAAGCACCTAGCAACTATTGCATAGTAACCACCTCATATGCCATCACAACTGCTTAGCAACCCCACCTAGTAATCATTTGAGATACCATTACAACCAGGTAGCAACCCCATAGTGACCTCAGATACTACTACAATCACCTAGCAACCACTGCCTGTGATACCATAGTAACTACCTAGCAACCTCCTGGGATACGATCATAAACATCTTGTAACCTCCTGGGATAACATAGCAAGCACATAGTAACACTTATACTTAAAAGAAGACAATGCTTAAGCTACACAGTCACCTTAACACCACAACTATACCACCGCAACTGCCTAGCAACACCCTGGTAACTGCCCGAGGTACCATCGCAACCACCTAGCAACTCCCAGGCATTGCGTGAGCTGTGGAGTCACTGTAGTTTCTTCAGGAAGTACACTGTTGTTGTGTGTAACAACGTGAATGATCAGATGTGGTTATTAGTGGTGATGTGATGCAGGTGGCGATGCAGAACCAAATCAACACAAACCCCGAGAGTCCCGACATGCTGACCATCCACACTGCATCTCCTCAGTTCATCATCGGCCCGGGGGGCGTGGTCAACCTGACCGGCCTCATCTCACCCTCTAACACTGCTAAACCTACAGGTACACACACACACACACACACACACACACCTCATCTCACCCTCTAACACTGCTAAACCTACAGGTACACACACACACACACACACACACACACTCTGAATGAATGTCTTTGTTTTGGTATGTACCTTTGATGTGAAATGAGAAGTGTGTGTGTGTGTGTGTGTGTGTGTGTGTGATTATTAAGCTGAAATAGTTTTATTTTCTCTGAACTCCATCACCATCTCCCTATCTTCTTCTGAAACCCTCTCTGTCTCATCAAAGCAGCATCTCTAACAGCCTGTCCATTTCTGCCTCAGTGCAGTCATGTGACCGTGTAAACACACACACACACACACACACACACCTGTGGAACACATTGTAGCACACTGTGTGTTACAGTGTGTGTGTGTTGCAGATTCACAGTGCATGTGTTTATCAGCTCAGTCGTAAGTGTATTGTAATGTGTGTGTGTGTGTGTGTGTGTAGTGATGGCCACTGAGGAGGTGGTGACTGCGGACTCCGTCGACGGCGCTATCCAACAGGTCATGACCTCTGGAGGTCAGCAGGTCATCACCATAGTAACCGACGGCATTCAGCTGGGAAACCTGCAAGGGGGCGGAGCCATCAACCAGCCCATTATAGTCACCATGCCTGACGGGCAGCAAGGTCCGAAATCACACGGCTGTGTCCCAAACACACACCACTATACATCTCTAACTCTGTGTTGTTGTTGTTTACATTGCAAGTGTGTAGTAATGATGGTGTGTGTGTGTGTGTGTGTGTGTGTGTGTGTGTGTGTGTTCAGTGTTGACAGTTCCAGCCACAGATGTAGCAGAGGAAACGGTGGTGAGTGACGAACCATCACTGAAGCGAGCGAGACTGGAAGTGGAAGAAGAGGAGGAAGAGGAGGAGAACACCACCACACACACACACGAGACCAAGGTCAACACACACACACACACACACACACGAGACCAAGGTCAACACACACACACACACACACACACACACACACACACACACGAGACCAAGGTCAACACACACACACACACGAGACCAAGTTCAACACACACACACACACACACACACACACACACACACATGAGACCAAGGTCAACACACACACACACACACACACACGAGACCA
>JANDJT010000179.1:32791732-32806737 GCA_024331685.1 Stegophilus panzeri | reverse complement strand
GACTGGAGTCAATAATCACACCAAGGTCTTTTACTGCTGCACATGATGAAACAGAAAGACCATCCAGAGTAACTATGAGATCAGAAAGATTACTTCTAGCTACACGTGGTCCTAGTACAAGTTCTTCTGTCTTATCAGAATTAAGTAAAAGGAAGTTAGTTTACTTCCTTTTTATTTACTTACAATAGCATTATTGCGTCAGTAGAGGGAGCTGTGAAACAGAAATTACTACATAATAAATACAAGATATTTATAATATACGCAGATCAGCCATATCATTAAAACCACCTGCCTAATAGGTGGTTTTCATGTTAAAACTAACTTTTCTCAGCAGTTTGTGATGCAGTAGCTCTTCTGTGGGATCGGTCCAGACAGGCTAGCCTTCACTCCCCACGAGCATCAACAGGCTTGGGTGCCCATGACCCTGTCGCCGGTTCACCGGTTGTCCTTCTTTGGACCACTTTTGGTAGGTACCAACAACGGCATACCGGGAACACCCCACAACACCTGCTGTTCTGGAGATGCTCAGACCCAGTCATCTAGCCATGACAATTTGGTGTCAACGTTAATCAGATCCTTACGCTTGCCCATTTTTCCTGCTTCCAACACATCAACTTCAAGAACTGACTGTTCACTTGCTGCCTAATAAATATATCACACCCGCTGCCAATTGCCACAGTAACGAGATAATCAATGTTTTTCACTTCACCTCTCATTGGTGTTAATCTTATGGCTGATCGGTGCATAACCTGTTCTGACACTGTTACTTAAACATTTATCAGGTTTATCATTTCACAATTATAAACTCACATATTAACAAAAATTAAGAATTATAGTTTCACATGAAGTCTATTTCCTTGAAGCTATATAACTGTTAACTGTTAGAGACTCGAGTGCAAAACTGATCATGGCAATTGTAGTCTTAAACCATCTTCATGGTTTTCATTCCCACTGAATCCCAATATTTCAGGCTGGAAAAAACTATTTAGAAAATAAATAATAATTGACATTTTAATTATTAAATTATTTAAGAACTCATATTTCAGCTTTGGCACGCAAGTCTCTGTGGCGCAATCGGTTAGCGCGTTCGGCTGTTAACCGAAAGGTTGGTGGTTCGAGCCCACCCAGGGACGGTGAAGTTTTTTCCCTTATTCATTTTCTATTTTTAATAAACAAAGAACCAAACCACAACACTGCTGCACAGGAAACTATAAATGTAATAATATATATATATATATATATATTTCTTTTTTTAAAAAATGCATTAGAATAATTTACTTGCAATGGCATTATTTCTTCAGTAGAGGGAGCAGTGAAGCAAAAAATACTACATAATAAAGACAAGATATTTATAATATATAACGTGCTGACGCCGTTTCGTAAACATTTATCATATTCTACATATTTTCAGTCTTGTTCAGACCAACTATGACATTAAATAATCGAGTTGCATTGTATGCAAAGAAAGCAAACAATTAAATGAAAACTCCAGTGTTGCAAATAAATGAAGACAAATTATAAACTCTCATACTAACAAAGTTTAATAATTCAGGAAAAGTTTTCCATGCTTAATGATTTCCAGCTCTTTTGAAATCTCCCCTTCTCACTGTTGACCTTGCGATTGTTTGTTTGTATCCATGACTAAATATAATTATGTAAATTTATTTATTCACGCTGGAGGTCTGCTACAGGAAAGTTTTGATCACAGTGAATCCACACACACGCGCGAAGTTTTAACTGAGTGTGGACTAAAGAATCGACGGATCATAAAGAGACAACTTCTGCTGTGTTTGTGTTTAACTTGCATTCCACGAATAACGGCCTCTACTGCCCTCTAGAGGTTATATGAAGACATACAGCCATGACAAAACCACTTACATTAAAGAACCTGAATAAATAAATGAGTGGAAAATAACCTAGTATCACAAGCGTACTGCATGATACAATTAAGAAATTAACACCCTAGCAAGCTTCGTGGTGGGTATCAAAACACTGTCCTCGATTTTGGATCTAGATGGTAAGAGGAAAAGATCTGGGTGACTGAAAGAGGGCTGGATATCAAAGGCAGATGCACTTTACATTACATTTAGGACTCCTTACAGAAGTGAAAGGATATTACAAATTACATTTATCTCATTTATACAACCAAGTAGCTGAAGGGCCGATCACTGGCAGCTTGTCGGTGCTGGGATCTGAACTCATGACCTTCCAATCAGTCCAATCCTTACTCGATAATTCAATTAACCCACTTGAGAAAATGACTCCAGTAACAAAAAGCAAAGTTAAACTCCACCCACAAACACATTAAACATGTTTATATTAAAATGTGTGATGTGTTTAGTGATTCTGGTGCTAATTTGTTGATTGTTGAGGTTTTTAGCAATGAACTGATCACTTGCCCACTCATGGATAAGTATAAAAAGTACCAGGGTACCAACTTTTTAAATACACAGGAAGCACTATTCTTCGAAATTAAAATAATTAAAGCCTGAACAAAAAACATTCAAATTTAGCACATATAAAGATCTAAAATCTGAAAATAAGTCTGATACACCATCAGCGCGAGCTAGTCATAACCATGCTAACATTAGCTAAAGTAGTTTAGCTACGGAGAGTGCCAATACTTAATTAATTAATTTTTATTTTAAACAATTAAGATATACTTAACAGACTGAACTATGCACCTTGTGAATAGATGTGTGTTTGTAGGACTTCTATGTAGTAAAACGCGTACGAATCGGCTCTTTAATTCAGCTATTTTTGGCGAACATCGGTGAGAGCCGATTCCGGTGTTCGAACAACGGATAAATAGTGCTCGTGCTCTCGCGTGCTCTCGCTCGCTCGCTCTCTCTCTCTCTAAAAGGATGAGCCTCATGAACACTTGATGCTGCAGTACATTTATTTATTCGAGTTAGTTGTTTGTTGCTAAAAATGTAATAAAATAAAAATATAAAATTCCAAGGACCCTCTCATTGCTAATGTATTTTCTAAGCACAATATAAGCCTTATTAATCAAAAGTGAACAATACTTTTAGTTTTTTTTGATTGGAGCCAGAGAGGCTTTATTTATTCCCGAACCTGTCAAACAACATAATGTCTATAATAACTCAGTAATAAATAATAACTTTGGTAATGGTGGGTTGTGATGTCTACCACTGTGACAAAATGTAAAAATAAATAAAAAATTTACACCCCCCCTTGGCTATGTTTAACTAATCCCTGGGTGTCACTGGACCCCACTGGAACCCCAGCCTACATGATCACTGCACATGTAGGCTACACCACTACAACACAACAGCAGAAAGCAGAACACATCAGTGTGCTGGAGAAAAAAAGAAGAAGTAAACTAAAGAACTAGTGAGATGATGAGAGACTATAGAACTTCGAGAACTAGGGGAGGTAGGAGATTCACGAACCTTGAAACAAGAGGAACCAGAATAGAACCAGAAACTAGGAATCTAGGAGAAAGCACAGTAAGACTATGAAACTAGTGAAACAGGGTGGTTCTCATTTCTTTGATTGCATCTCCTTGTTTCCTTTCTTAACTCTGCCCTCTAATGATGCAAGGAAAACAGAAATAGAGTGGTGCAAGAATGAGTCTTAAAACCTGGAAATGAGTTAGCATTTTAGCACTTCCGGTTCTATGGTCCCAACGTCAATGGGTTTTTGGTTAAATGTCTGAAATAAGGTCTGTGGTTAACACAAGCTCAAGATATTTTTTACGTTTTATTCTATGACTTAACTTTAGTTTATAACTAAGTCATAAAAGTTGTGTTCATTTGTGAAGATTATCTTGATGAACAAAATGTGTAAGAATCATAAACTTTTGTTGGTCACAGAGTTTATTTTCTGCAATAATCCAAAAGCCAATGGAAAAATCCTGATGTATTTTTGTCGAGGGAACCAGGGTGATGCTAATGTCCGGGTTGGCCAAAAATACCTCATCCCTGCAGTACTCTATTGAGAGGAGACCTTTACTGCCTTGTTTTACTACAGCGACACTCTGAAGCAGCTTCACTTATTAGTGATGTTGTACATGGCATAATCTGCATGTACACAATTCAGGGCAATTTAATTTATATCACACACTTCAATGCTGATGTTTTCGTTTATACAAACGTCTACTATGACATTTTAAACGTACCACACTTTCATCCAAGGGTTTCATAGGAATCACTCATGTATCCTTAATCTGGGAGCCTCTTAGCTCCTTGTTGCTTGCTTCTTCTAAGTGACTATAAAGAGTTAATACATCCTTGAAGATGACAGGCTTAGATAGGTTTCCAGGTCACAGGCTGAAGGATCGAGGAATTAAAGAGATATCCATTAGAGAGCAGGGCTGCACCTTAAGAGAGGTTGTAACTAGAGAACTAGGTTACTAGGAGATACTAGAACTTCGAGAACTAGGGGAACCTGGAGAGAATAGAAAGAGGCTAGAGAACGAGAAGAGACTGGAACCAAAACATGGGCTCTAGGAGGTATTAGAATTAGGAAAGTAGGCGATTTAAAAAAATTTCCAACTTGAAAACTGGAAGCTAGGAAATTTTTGAACTTACAGCACTTTTTTCTGATAGTGCTGTTCCATCTGTTTACATGGATCACTAACAATTACCCACAATCCGTATTTTGCTCCAATTTCCAATTGCTAGTGAGCCGTGCCATACATAAGCAGCTGCGCATAATTTGCTTCCCTTCTTGAACTGAGGTATTATGTAAGTAGAGTTGCATGGGCGTGGCTAGAAACAGTGTGGATCACTGATTGGTCAAATTAAATGATAACAGAATCATCCTGATTAACGTCTCTGACTGGAGCAGCTTTTCTACTGGACAGTATGGCTCAGTGGTCTTCAGTAGTGTAGTGACTGTCTGGTAAACTTTATTTCTCTTTTTTGGACTTTTCTGCAAGATTTAGGAGGAACAGCAATTTTAATTTAATCTGATTTAATGTGTTATAGTATTTTTTTATTTATTTATTTACCCACAGAATATATTTAGCTTCATTTTCCATTTCTTAACCATGATCCATGTAAAATCTACCATCCTCGTTCTTAGTCACTTTGTTTGGACCCTGCACAGGGTACAACATAATAGCACTATATGCCCTACCTAGTGGCCTACATGCATGGTGTAGAGCCGTATTTTGATATTCAGTAACAAAAAAAATCTTGTGTGTAAAAATATCTAGAAACAGATCAGTATTTTCACAAAAATAAATAAATAAATAAAGTTTTGGCAAGCTTTGACTGGTTTTGGGTGTGCAAACGGGGTCACATTTATGTTTTGGTAATGTTTCGACATTTACATAGCCAAACTGAGAGAAAAAAATTCTTCCAGATTTACTAAAGTAAAAAAATGCAAATTTTTCTTCATACTCAAACACACACACATTGATAAACACAAATCAGCCATAAATTACCAACTGGTTCACGCACAGCTGATTTATCAGTCCCTCCAGGATTTAGCGATTTTGCGATCACAGAAATTAATGCAAAATCAAGAAAACTTCGGAGGAGCTTGTAATTTTTAAAAAATTATTGCAGATTTTCCGCAGGTTTGGGCCAAGACGTGTCATGTGATATCATCACAACGGGCGTTCATCCAAAGCCCTCTTCGTTTCACATGCGTCGAACATGAGTGCAGCTAAAAGGTCTCATTTACCAACAAACATCACTGTGGAAGAGCATGCAGAACTATTTTGTGCAATTGCAATTTCACCGATTCAACCTGCAAAAAAAAGCACAAAAATGTCCACAAATTGCATTGCAAATAAAAAAAAGCAGCAGTAAAATCAAGCATTTTTGGCCGCAACAATCACAAAAAAAACTCTGCTAAATCCTGTATGCACAACTTTACATCACATTCACGCCCATGAAAGGCAAAGCTCATAAACAGAAACATGAAAAAGGCAAAATGACGAATAAACAATAAATCTTCCAGTAACGCAGCTCAGCCATTGCAGCACGTCAGCTGCCACACACACACACTAACTCTTCCTCCATTTATAGGGCACAATTACTTTTGTCCTAATTTGTTTTTAATTGCTTTTTTTCAAGTCATTAATTTGGAGCAAAAAAAAAAAATTCATTAATTTTCCCAACAAACTGGATTTTCATGAACAACACATTTCTCTTGTAAAAGCTCCTGTGAACAATTTACAAATAAATTCATTTCTATGCAGTTTGATACATGAAAACGTGAAAGTGTGTTTCAGTATAGTTCCACTGAAGATTAAAGTATTGGCACCCCCGTGTTCAGGTTCACACACTGCCATAACTCCACGCTCCCTCCCTGCTGAGGGAGACATGCGACAGTGCCAGTTTCCAGTAGTATTTTACGCCTTGTGCTAAACACCAGTCAACACTTCATAACCTCTGGAGAAACTCTTCCGACCTTCAAGGGTAATGTTATATGATGGGAAACAGACACAGTGGACCAGCACTATAAAAACTTGGGAACCTAAAAGAGACTGTAATTAGAAAAGTAGGGAAATACGAGGGACTGGAACGGGGAGATGTTAGGAACTTTAATAACTAAGAGTAAAAATAGGAACGCACAGGAAAGCAAAGTGCCAAGGACTAGGGAACTAGGGGAACTCCAGGAAGTAAGAAACAGGAAGTCTGTGTGACGTTGTAGATTTGTCTTTATTAGATGTATACACTGGGTGGTTTCACGGCACTGTTGAGGCTCACACGTGTGGCAAAATATTTTCAAGCTGTCTGAACAATAAATCTCTTGAGGAATCGATTACAAATGTAAGTGAATCACTCAAGGAGTCATTTACAAATGTAAGTGAATCGCTGGAGGAGTTGTTTACAGATGTAAGTGAATCCTAGGAGACCTGAACAAATGAAACCTGCAGCTTAGTACGAGCTACGGATGCGCATGTGACAATTAAAGCTTCGAATCTTGAATGTTGAACGTAAGCGAATAATTATAGAAATTGTTTACAACTGTAAGTGAATCACTTGTATCATAAATAACAGTCATATTTTTGTTTGTGGATTAACATATCACCTCACAGCTTTCGTAACTAGCTCATGTGGCTAATTTTGTAGTTAACTTTACTTAGCTATTTAGTAGCTAAGCTTACTCTACTAGCTTACTTTACTCTCCTCTATTGTTGTCACTTGTGGGCGTGGCCTGTCTAGTGTTTTTTTTAGTTCTTATGAGAAATTGTAGTAGCGATAAATACATTCTAAAGCGAACTAGTTAAACAATAAAGCACTAATCAGTGTTGTGTGATTTTCATGTTACCTCCTCGGCTTCGTATTAGCGTTCGTCTCAGTTTAGCAAAGTAAGCTAACTGTACTAGCTACATACACTCACCAGAGGCACCAGAGATCTCTGCTACTTCCTTCCAAGTTTTATTTAAACACATTTAATGATGGAGTCACGGTTATAAGTTTTTCTTCCAGTTTTGAGTCGAACAGTAAATACGAACAAATTGCAAGTAGGAGCTAAAGTTGTGAGCGGGGAACTGAAGAAACGTCAGACCACACACGCCATAGGATCGGTCCGAAGAATCATTCGAGCTAATCGTTTGGATTTGTCACTTTACTGCGTCACATCTTATTTACATAGAATTGTGAAAATCTCTGTGTTGCACACGTACAGAAATAAACCATCACCAGTCGCTTTGTCGCTCTGTCAAGCAGCATATGTTATATAGAAGCTGTAGAAATCTGACAAGAATTGTATTTGATCATGTTGCTGTGTGGGCGTGGCCTTTAATAAAGTTGCCCCACCCCCGACATTTGTGCAACATGTGAGCTGTGCGAGTTTATATCACTCCACCAACATAACATACAATACACTGTAGTCTTTAATCTTTTATTCCCGCTGTAGTGCGCCTTTAACCAAACAGAAATAAAAAGAAGAAGACGGGGAACGCCTTTCACAGAGCAGTGCGGTGACGTACCTCATTGTGTACCTCATTGTTTGTCTCGTTGTGTATCTGTCTTAAAACTACACAAAACACAATTACACAACTTTCATTTGCAGGTATCCATTTAGCAGACGCTTTTATCTAAAGCCACTTACTCCTGAGGCAGAATCCGATCCCGGCGTAGAGCTCAGCAGCCGAGGGTTAAGAACCTTAATATATAATAAAACTAATTACTAAACCATTGCTCGGGAGATTTTCTGACACTCCCAGGATTTAAACTCTGCTCTTTTCAACGGGAAAATCATTTCTAGACTATTTTCATCATTTCTAAAGATAATAAAAGTGCATCAAATAAAAACAAATGTCTAAAGGCAGAATATTTAGAATCTTAGTGTTTGGTGTCTGACATTTTCTTTTTCGGTTTTGCACTCGAGCTACACGGCTAATTTATCACGGCTAGTTTACAGTCTCCGTGTTATTATGGCTAAATCATCACGCAGTGTATAACAGCATCTGGTTCTATCATCAGAACGTTTAGAAATTTATTAAGTTTTTATTTTTTTTGTTAAAAACAGATAGTCTATCTGAACTACATATTAGTTTGTTTCTCTAGAAAGATTTATTTCTACCATCAGATCATTTATTATTCTTATAAAGAACTTATATTAGTTTTCTTTTCACTTCATTTAATTATTTCTATTTACATATTGTAGTCAATTTTTTTTTATAAAAATTTTTTTTTTCTTTTTTCCCACATTTTTATTTCTTTCTCTATGATTTTTTTTTTTTTATCGGATCATTTTTTATTGAAAGTTTTTATTAAAAAAAGTTTTAGTATGCACATCATATTCTGTGGCCCTGTGTGGGTGGAGTTTGCATGTTCTCCCCGGGGGTTTCCTCAGGGTACTCCGGTTTCCTCCCCCAGTCCAAAGACATGCATGGTAGGCTAATTAGTCCAAAGTGTCTGTAATGTATGAATGTGTGTGTCCAGGGTGTACCCCGCCTTGTGCCCCATGCTCCCTGGGATAGACTCCAGGTTCCTCTGTAGGATAAGTGGTATAGAAGATGGATGGATGGATTTTTAAAGCATTTTATGTAATGTATGTAAAATATAATTTTTGGGACAAAAACCCACACATTTATTTGTTTCTGTATGGAATTTATTTATAATAGTACAATAGAAATAGTTTTATTATACATGATTTTAGTGTTTAGACTTATTTCTGTATAAACATTGCATTAAAAATGATTTGTATGTAAATATTGTGTTTGGTTTATTATAAATATAAATATAACATTATTTATCTGTGTGTATGTATGTATCTACTCTTAAAACCGATGTGTTAAAAATAACATATCATGTGTGTCTAGTTAAGGACAACACACATTTTCTGTTGCTTTCATCAGTGTGTTAGTACATTTATCACGTGTGTTAAAATTATGTGTTAAAAAACGACCCAAGAATAACACAGACGTGTTGTTTTCCTAAAATGCAATTTGTTTGTGTGCTAAAATTCCACTAAAATGCTGACAAAATAAACAAATAATTTCATGAAATTTAGGTGACATTTATTAAAATCATTTAAACATTTGACAGATGTAAGAATTAGAGTTTATGCCTCTTCTTACAAATCTCCTTCCATCTCTGAAGACAGGAGTCCCACTCGCTTCCATCTGAAAAGCTGCAAAAGAGCAAAAAGAGTGTTGGTTAGATATAAAATATGGACAAACGCCTTTGTGCTTTAACTGAGACATTGCGTTACAGAACCCCAGATTGTGTAAGTTTGAAAATGTGACCTCCGCTCTCCTGATGAACAAAACGGCGCCGTAGCCTCACCAGGAAAATCTTAACTTACGAATATTTATTTTCCAACCTTTAGCACCTCACCGCCAATTTTTTTGCACAACCTAATTAAGTCAACCAACGTTACAGAGATAGTGGAAAACATCACAACCCACTGTAACTCCATCCTCTCCTTCTGTCACGTTAACCTTGTGAAGAACTTTTAACCTTGACATTACTGAGCTAGCCGCTAAGTTCCGTTAGCCACTCACTGTCTGCACCTGTTACCCAGCATTAACATTCACCTAATACATGAAAGAACACGGCTCTAACACATCCTCATAATGCTAATTACTACAGCTTGCCTTGTCCAGAACACTTTCTAAATGTAGTTAACGTTAACCCACTCTCTGTATTACATCATGGTGAACAGCTGTAACGCTACGTTATCGTTAACTTTCAAAAAGGAAAGGGAATGTCTAACATTTCCGCGAGCTGTATGGGCTAAATGTTATTAACTCAGGGTTAGCATCACTCATCCCTACTGGTGACAGCATCCAACTAGCTAACCCTAACTGAGAGCCACAGATAAGATACAGACCAGAGAATTATAGAAGAACCTCAGTCCATATTTCACAGCCGATAGAAACACATGACGCTAGTAGTGTAACTCCAACACTGAGGAAGCAGTACATGATGTTCTCTGTTGAAGCCGTAGCGATAGCTAAAGTTAATTATCACTCACTGAGTTCCTGTTTTATAATGAATACATGTTCGAGAGCTCCCTGCCTGAACATCACAAACCCGGCCAGGTGTTTTCAGCAGCATTAATGCTAAACAGTAATGAACGCTAACTTACCTGTGGTCATTTGGTTTCCTCGCCTCAGGACTCTGCCTCCGCGATCACGATCAGAAGCTCAAAGCATCGAACATTCACTCTGAGGCGAGTTCAGAGTCGGATGATGACGTCACCAGCGCAGTCCGCAACATGATTAGACAATAATTTAACTCGTGTGAAATATTTATCTTTTTAAAACACACGTATTGGATAATTTAACACGACATGTGTTGAAATAGTAATAACACAAAACGTGTGTAGGATATCAACACACCCTTTCTGAATGTGTATCTGTTTGTTTGTTTGTTTGCTAGTGTTATCTATCTATTTATACATTTATCTGTTATTTATTTATTTATTTATTTATTTATTTGTATTATTGGCTTATATTTTGTGAAGAGAACATAGTTTGTGTATACACACCACATTAGTTTGTTCATCTGTAAAAGTTTATTTCTATACACAGTATAAATGTGTAAATGTTTTGGTTTTTGTCTTTGTACATAAAATAAAAATTTTAAAAAATAAATGAAAATAAATCCTGCATAAATATCACATCAAAGCCAAGTGTGCGTTTCAAAGCCGCCGCCACGCGCGCGCTCCTCCCAGGCCGGCTGCGCTCGCCTCCGATTGGCCGCGTGCGGCTCATTTGCATTGACGTCAGTAGAGGCTGTAGGTCAATCCTCGCGCGTGCTTTTATTGGATCTGCTGCTGTCAAGCAGCGCTGAAGGACTGGAAAAGACGAGGAGCAGAAAAACACCATTATTCCGCCGCTTTTCTGCCGTTTTTAGGCTCTGATCCGCTCCGCCGACGCGCTCGGGGTCGAGTCGGAGAAGTCGAGGGCGCAGATCGGGGGCTGTTTTGTTTGCGCGGATCTGAGCGGGTTACCCGCAGACAATCTGACAGCCTCTAGCCTACATCTCTTTTCCTTTTTTTGCTTCTAAAAGAGGAGAAATCGGAGGCCGTGTGATTCTCCCCTGAGCGCTTTTTTTTCCCTTCTTCTCTCTTCTCTGAAACCGCGGTTTTTTTCCCTGTCCATCTCGGATGCGAGCGCACGAGCACACCGCCTCGGAAACTGCGCTTTTTTGGGGTGTAAAATGTCCCTTTTGGGTGTATAAAGGCGCAGGATTAATCCGCCGCATGAATGCTGAGGGAATATTTTCGCCTGTTGAAACGCTGTGAAGCGCACAAGATCTCCTCCGTCACTAAAAGCTGATTCTCTCTTCAGATTTCAGGGTGGAGTAAAAAAAAAAAAACAAAAACAAGAAGAACAACAACAAAAAAAACAACAACATAAAAATAAATTAATAAAACAAGGCCAAACATGGATCAAACTACGGCCCGGAACTAACTACAAGACTACATTTCTGTCTTTCTTTTCTTTTCTTTTTTTTTAAGAAAGAGGTTACAGTGACATAATGACGGAGTGGTGGTGATGGTGGTGATCATAATGATGATGGTGATGAAGAAGAAGAAGATGATGATGGTGATGGTGATGTGGAATGAAGAGGGTTTGATCTAAAATGGAGCTCCATGGAGTTTGAGCGCGAGAGGAAATCTGTTTCCTGGTCAGGGGGGTGGGGGGGAAAAGGAAGATAGACTATTATTATTATTATTATTATTATTATTATTATTATTGTTACTATTATTATTATTATTAGTAGTAGTACCATCATTGATTATTATTATTATTATTATTATTATTATTATTATTATTATTGCTATTATTATTAATGCATACGAACAGGGAAATAAAGGACAAAAAGAGAAGGAGAAGAAGAAGACAATGAAGTGAAGAACGTAATGTTCCTGGCCTGATTTGGAGAACTTATGTGGAGTATCTAAAGGGCCTTCTAGGTGGATGTAAAAAAAAAAAAAAAAAAATTAAAAAAGGAACAAGAGGAGAACGTGACCAGGCCTGGGCTGGAGGAGAAGAACTGAACGAGAAGAACTAACGTGCCTGGCCTGGTTTGTAGAACTTTGTAGATGCTGAGTATCTAAAGGGCCTTCTTCGTGGACTTACGGGGGGAAAAAGAAGTAGAGGAACAAGTGGAGAACATAACAGGCCTCAAGTCAGAGGGAAGAAGAAGAAGAAGATAAAAAAGAGGAGAACGTATCTCAGCTTGGATTGGAGGAATTGAGAAGATCAAGAAGAGGCCTTACGTGGAGGACTAAAAAGATTTTTAAAAAAGAGTTTAAAAGATAACGTGCCTGGTCTGGTTTGGAGAACTTAATACCTAAAAAGCTTTCTATGAGGACCTAAAGAAAGGACATAACAGGTGCGGACAAAGAAAGGAGGACTGGAGAACCCGAGTGAAAAAGAAAGACCTAGCTAGGCGTCCTGGCTTGGAGGACATAACGAGACGAGAAGAAGAGGAAGAAGCGGGAGTGAAGCATGGGCTGTGCTTCCAGCATCCATATCTCGGATCGGGTGGTGTATCACAGTGGAAAAGAGTCAGAAGACTGCCCCCCACACTCCCCTCCGCAGGGCAACAACACCCAGAACTGCCCCATCAAGGCCTCTGAGTACAAGGTGACACACACACACACACACACACACACAGAGCGTACAATCAGAGCGTGTGCTGATATTAAATTCTCCGTGCTTTATCGCCATTCTTATGTCATTTCTGACCTCCATGTTGTTTTTTTTAATTCTCCCATGGAATTATGGGATTGCTTTCTGTGAGAAGGACACATGGCACTTTATCTGTCCTACTTAACAGCCTACTCCCGAGAGTGTGAGAAACCAGGAGGACAGAACCGATCCGATCGAGAAAATATCACACACCGGGATAAAATGTTAACCCATTATCACCAAATGTGAATTTAATGTGTGTGTGTGTGTGTGTGTGTGTGTGTGTGTGTGTGTGTGTGTACGTACAACTAAGGGTTCCTAGAATCCCGAAGTCGACACACACACATGAAATAGACCCTACGCTGACATTAAACACATTCACATTCAGCCCGCATGCAACTCACACACACACACACACACACACACACACACACACACACAGGGCGTGTAGGCCAGGAACATGCCTGGCGTTTATATAGGATTCTTTGTTGTTGTGTTTTGTTTTTTTTTATCTATATATTTTCTCCCAATTTTATTCATTGCTAAGCCCCGCCCACTTCCTGCAGCGTAGTCTAAAATCTGTGGTTCCTCAAAACGTCGCAATTTGACGATTTAGGATTTTAAGCGTTACACTAACTCCAGTTCATGTGAGTCTAACGATTCCTTTTGTGCTACTTTTAACCTGGTGTATATTGGCTCAATTTGTTATCTTCCTTCTTTAATGCGAATTAATCTGTTTTGAAAAAAGATTTGACATCATGTCTCACACACACACACACACACACTGGATAATATGAGGCAGGGTTATGTGTGTCAAGGCTGTCAGCACACACTCGTCCTCCTAGGCTGCGTAACTGATGACCAAAAAATTCATACAAAAAAACATGCATGATACTTGCATGTGAAAAATGTCGCTCTGCAACAATGTAACATTCAACAAAATGCAGAACATTTTCAGCATCTGACCAATCACTAACCAGATCACGGTCACATGATCCAGCTCCAGCGGTTCCCTTGTAGTTTCTGCAGTGTTGTCTAATGCAGGGTGCCAATATTTTCAGCATTTAAATTATTTGCAGTGTCGATATATAGACTGGCGTGTGTCCAGTCTCGGTGAACGAGCTGTTGCTATAGAAACGGTAACGTATCAGAACGAGTGCGTTAATATTAATATAAACCTGCGCTACTGTCAGAGCCGCTGTTCTAGAGAACTAATCACCACCTGACGACCCAATCACGATCCAGAACTCGACAGCGCCGTGGGATGAACGTTGGATATCTTCTTCCTTAAAATGACACCATTGTATCTGTCACCGTCGCTGCTCACGTGACGTCATCGGAGGAGATGCTAACCACGCTGATTGGCTGACGTCGCTTTGATTGACGGGTAGCTAGCGCAGTTAGCTAGCTAAATAACCAACTAGCTTACACCAGTTGAGATTCAGTTGGCTGATGAGTGTAAAACTAGCGCCGTGTAAACAAGTGAAGCGTGTCGTAATTTATTTGATAATTATCGTAGATCTAAACTTTGTCACACAGAACATCTGATCCGTAATGCAGTCAGGCTCCGTCTCTTCTGGAGGAGGATCTTCTGCTAGTGTTTTACTGAGACATCTGGGTTTGAGATCAGAAGATGGAGTGAGACGAGAGTTTAGGATTCCAGCTTTTATTTCCAGGTGTTTACAGCTAGACGTGTTAAACACCATAAAACACACAACCTTTTGTATCAGACAACACAATTTGTAGGTGAGCAAAAGTATAGGAACAGATCAGTCTTGAAGTAAATGAAAGTAAAGAACATTTACTATTTGGTTGCATTTACCTTACTCGCAGTAACTGTATCAATCCTGCGACTCACTGACACCAAACTGCTGGTTTCTTCTTCTGTGAAGCTTCTCCAGGTTTTTCCTGCAGCTTCTTT
>JANDJT010000179.1:32728847-32747847 GCA_024331685.1 Stegophilus panzeri | reverse complement strand
GTGAGTGAGTCAGTGAGTGAGACAGTCAGGTGATCAGGAATTTAGTGAGTGAGGCAGTGAGTGAGGCAGTGAGTGAGTCAGTGAGTGAGACAGTCAGGTGATCAGGAATTTAGTGAGTGAGGCAGTGAGTGAGGCAGTGAGTGAGTCAGTGAGTGAATTGGTCGGTCAGTCAGTCAGAGACTGAATCAGTTGGTCAGTGAGTCACTTAGTTCATTGAAGCTTAACTACAAGCTACAAACCAGTGAGGGCCAACAAACAAAATGCAAGTGTCATGTATGCTGTGTGTGTGTGTGTGTGCGTGTGTGTGTGCGTGTGTGCGTGTGCGTGTGTGCGTGCGTGTGCATGTGTGCGTGTGTGTGTGTGTGTGTGTAATCAGTAGTAATATTTTCTCTTCTGTTTCCCTGCAGCTTTTGCTGATTTGCCGAATCTCATGCAGCATTTAGACAACAACTTTAAATATTGGAAAGGTTTGGACGAACGCAAACTACACAGCCTGAGACCACCGCCGGAGTAGTTCATCACACACACACACACACACACACACACACTCAGTGAACACTACGGCTCCGTCTCCAGTCTCTCTCTCTCTCATGGACTAAATAAAAGCGTCTCTCTCTAAACCTGGACTTTATGATGGTGTGAGACTCGACGCCCCCTGCTGGTTTAAATGATCACACACTCGGACTACACGTGTGGCCTTCCTGCGCACGGCTTTACAGGGTGTGTGTGTGCGTATGTGTGTGCATGTGCGTATGTGTGTGTGTGTGTGTGTGTGAAGAGCATCAGGAAACACTAAGATCATCCCACCTCACTCTGATCCTCTACTCACCCGTTCACTCGTTTGTCTGTTTGTATTTATTTTTGTTCTTTTCTTTGTTGTTCTACACTAATCGTTAATGATGCGAGTGATTTGTAGCTAAACCGATGTATCTCAGAAGCCAAAGCTGATTAACACGCACGAACAATAATCCTACGAGTCATGTCATTAGCATCAACGTGTCTGTTTTTTTAACGGAACGGCGTTACTTCCTGTTGCACTGTAGAGGGTTGGGCATGTGCCGATCGATAGACGATATATATCACGATATTCAACACGCACAATATTATCTTTAACAATTATCATCCAGGACGAGGCTGTGTAGGTGTAGAGATAAGGTTCTCCTCTGAAGGGCCTTAGTTAGGAGATTGTGAGAGCAGTAGGTGTGTGTCCCTCAGAGAAGGCTTCTCTTCTCACTTTTCTTTTGATTTCCTCTTATTTTTTATCTTTCTTTCTCTCTTTTGGTTTTTTTTTTTTTGCTTTTCATCATTTTGTAAAATTTTCTGTCTACATTTTCATTTCTTCACTCTTTCTCTGTTTTTGTTTTCTTTTTATTTCTTTCTATTGTTCCTTTTTCTTTCTGTTTAAAGAACCTGGCAGACATAGTGTTGTTGTTCCAGTATGGTCCTGATTTGATCGTAATACCGTCATTAAACATTTAGGCGGTTATTATGATATGAATTTGATATCGGCACATGCCTAATCAGATGTGATCAGTGGATGGAGTGTGTGTGTGTGCGTGCGTGTGTGTTTGTGTGTGTTTGTGTGTGTGTGCGCGTGTGTGCGTGTGTGTTTCCAGAGCCTCATGGGAAGGCAGAGTGTTGCAGCATGGCGAGAATCTGTGAAACGTGAACCGTGTTTTGGACTTGAATGATTTTTTTTCCCGGCGAGGGTTTTTGTATCCGGTTTATCCTACTGAAGAGACTGCCTTATTTTATACGCTATTTATACAGCACAGCCCACTGTCTCACTGCATTGGACACCTGTCTCACTGCGGTGGACACCTGTCTCACTGCAATGGACATCCGGACACGTTTGTAATAACACACCGCTGTTACAGAACGCTGAGTAAAGCTCCATATTTTTGTATAGACTCTGAATTTTACACTGGAAAAAACACGAGCAGCAGCCGAGGAGGAAGATGAGGATGGTGATGGGTCACGATGATGAAGATGATGATGATGATGATGAAGCTACATGGATCTGTGTGACACGTTAAAGGTGTAAAGCAAAATTTTATTCTGAAATGCAGAATATAAAGGAGTTTTCTCTCACTCAGTGTCTGTATTACTTTCTTTAATCAGAGTTCATGCACCAGTATCAGACTCAGATAGGGGGCGTGGCCTAAAGAATGAAGGTGGAGCTTGTATGGGATTCGGATTATAAAAAGAAAATTTCACACACTTATGAAACATTATGTCCAAACAGTGTTGCTGAGACAAATAAAGACTTTTGAGGCGACTTGCACAGTGATAAACTGGTGTCTATATGCTTCCATTACTCATTTGCTAAATTAGCTTTGTAGCTCCAGTGCAAATCTAAAGATGCAAACTTTAGACACTCAACATGTCTCGGCCGATCAACTACATGCTTGAGGTTCCTTCGGTTAATGGTTCCACTTTCTCTAAAAGAGAAACACACTGTTGGAGGCTTCTACATAGACCCTTATGTTTCTACTAGACTTTCAGTCAGTGTTATCTCACTGGTGTTCTGGACTGTGATTGGTCAGAAGCTGGTGATTAGTTCTCTATAACAGCGGCTCTGACAGTAGCGCAGGTTTATATTAATGCTCTCATTCTAATAGGTTATCGTTTCTATAGTAACAGACCATTCACGGGGACGTGTACAGTGGACGCTCCGCATAAACGGAGTAAAAAAAAGTTTAATCTCCAGTGTCAGCGCTGTGTAACAGTCAGAGTTAAAGCTGTAACTTTAAGTTTCCCACATCTTCAGGACAGAGGAGTTTACACTTCTCTACGGTTTCTCGGTAACACGACAAGCTGCATTTTTTTTTTCTTTGTAACTTGAAGAGAGGGAATAGAGAGAGAGAATAGAGAGAGAATAAAGAGAATAGAGAGAGGGAATAGAGAGAGAATAAAGAGAGAATAGAGAGAGGGAATAGAGAGAGAGAATAGAGAGAGAATAAAGAGAATAGAGAGAGAATAAAGAGAATAGAGAGAGGAAATAGAGAGAGAGAATAGAGAGAGAATAAAGAGAATAGAGAGAGGGAATAGAGAGAGAATAAAGAGAGGGAATAAAGAGGGGGATGGTGAGGGAACGAGTGTTTATAGCCGCTATAACGTAAGTGACAACAGGAACTCACTCGTTTCACAGACATGTAGCTATAAATGGATATAAAGTATGATGTGTCGTTTAATAAATAAAATTGGAATTGCTGGTAAATTGCTGTGGTCTAGGAGGAATAAAACATTTGGGGATGTGCTGTTGTAGGAAAATAATCAACTTCTGGGTGAGAACTTCATTTCATAACATTACCTTATGCTATTCAGTGTTTTACTTTATAACAGCATGATATGGAATTTTTATTATTTACATATCAAACATCCTTGCTGATAAACATCACAGAAATTCTAATGGTTTCCATTACAAATACCATTACAAACCATCAGCTAACCATTAAAACATTATTGGTCCTTAATGGTATCCACTAGACATAACATACCACCAAATTATAAGACAACAAATGACCAGTATCGATCCACAGTGACCATTGCAGTTTCCATTAAAACCCAATACAATTGCTATTATAACCATTAAAACCATTACAAATTCGATGAGGGGGTCTTTTTTCAGCAGGGAATAGTTTGTATTGATATTGTGGTGACCCGAATAAAGACAAGCCTTTAAAGTTGTGGTCTGCATAGGTCTAAACAAACTGTATATAGACTTTGGAGAAAATTTAGAGGATTTTATTATTATTTTTTAAAATCTTTTGTTTCTGATTTAGACAACTTTTTTGAACGTCCAGGTGAGAATATATTAAAAAGCTACGTCAGCTAGCACTACTCTACAGTATCACTCCATAAACAAAGCACACAGAGTGACAGATAATAGTGATAAATATCTTAGGTATCGTGTGTTTGTTGTTACTAATGTGTTTGCTAATATAGCATTTTTTAAAAATTTATTTCTGAAATAAAACGTTGCTGTTTATTAACGAAACATTTTGCTAGCGATTACTCCACCCTGCGCATGCGCAAAAAAACCCGCAAGACGCATGCGCGGACGGTGAAAACTGCGCATGCGCGTAGAAATAGGCCCAAACGCAGCGGCAATCGCTGAAGAGAAAACACAGTTGATGTAAAGACGGTTTTTGGAGTTTAATGTTTTAACGAGAAAACCTTTAACGGGTTATATCAGTTTATTTAAAAAATAGTTATAAACACAAAATGGCATCGGGGACGCCGTAAGTATATTTCAGTGTTTATTTAAAATAAATAAATAAATAAATAAATTTGTGCACATAGCTGTTTGTATTCCAAGCCGGCTAGTTCAGTTAGCTTAGCATTTCGCTACTTTTACGCTACTGAGCTAGCTAGTTACACCGATAAAGTCTTAATCTCTTAATAATAAAGTCGATTCTTTACTACAAAGTTAATGTTTATTTGTGTTGATGAAATTAACAATAAAAAAAATATAAATTAGTTTGTGGTAGCGGGGGAAAATCAAGCGGTTTGTTAGCTAGGTTACAAGTATTAGCCGTTGCTAAGTTCCAAATAAAATGGAGGGTCTGAAAGCAGTCTCTTTGAGTACTAGAGGCTCGCTGATACTAACCTCCTATAATAAAGAGCTGTGGGGCTGAACAGGCCGAGTGCTGCTGAGATTAACACTGCGGCCTACTAGCACCACACACACACACACACACACACACGGATTAACACTAAGGTTGTACACAGTAATATAACTCTAACATCATCTCCATATTCCCCTTCAGATGCCTGAACAGTCGCTGGGATCAACCCAAGCCCAAGGCGAACCTGCTGCAGGGGATTATGGGAAATGTGTCAGCTAACAAGACAGCTCCAGTGACCCCGGGTCCAGCTGTTACACCCGGGGCAGGTTCTCCAGCCCTTTCTGCCCCGGACGCCCCAGCACAGGGAGGAGTGGAGATGGCTGCTGCGATGGCTGCCAAACTTAATGCCATGTTAATGGCTAAAGGAAAACTTAAACCACTGCAGCCTTTACCTAGTAAGGTACTGAACTCTCTCTCTCTCACACACACACACACACACACACACTTTGTCATCTCGAATGAGTCCTCAGACCTGTCCTGTGGTCCAGTGTTCCTTCAGGAAAGCAAACATATATACAGTGGTGTTTGAAAGTTTGTGAACTCTTTAGAAGTTTGTGCATCTCTGCATAAATATGATCATTTTTCCTCAATAAATAAATGACCAAGTATAATATTTGTCCCGTTTGTTTGTTTGGGTTCTCTTTATCTACTTTTAGGACTTGTGTGAAAATCTGATGTTTTGGGTCGTATTTATGCAGCGAGCGAGAGAGAGAGAATTCTAAAGGGTTCACAAACTTTTAAGCACTCCTGTACCCGTGGTTTCATCTTGTCCTGTCATATTGAATGTATACAGAGACTTTAGGAAGAAAAATAAAGCAGTGCGTTGAGGGTATGTAGTGTCTAGTCCAGTATCTTATCTGAGAATGAAGCTAATCTGAAACCGAGCACGTAAATCACAATATTTTCACTCTGATTAACTTTAGATTATATAGCTGCTACTGTTTCTTATTTGAAGTGTGTGTGTGTGTGTGTGTGTGTGTGTGTGTCTCTAGGCCCCTCCCAGTGCCCCTGTACCTGTCGGCAGTGAGGAGATTGTTGTCACAGAAGTAGATATTAATGATGTTCCTGTGAATTGCAGGAATCTGCTCACCAAAAACAAGACGCAGGAGGAGGTGTGTGTTCACTCAGCTGCACGTCTTTTAACACACTCTCTCTCTCTCTCTTTCTTTCTCAATTGTCAGCTTGGCGAAAAAAAGATAGTGTGTTGTGTATGCTAATAAAATGGAGGCTCTGTCCAAAAATATTGAATCATTTAACCCATCACTCTTACAAAATGTCTGCCATCAGATTCGTCTGTACAGCGGCGCGCTGGTCTCCACTAAAGGCCTGTACCTGAGCGATGCTGACAAGCCCACCTATAAAGGAGGGTGTGTATGTACTACATACTGACTGATTCATCTCCCATCATCTCACTCACTGTAATAATCCCTCTCTCTTACTGTGTCTCCTGTTGTAGAGAGCGTCCTCTGTATCTACACGTTCAGGGACGCAGTCAGGACGAAGTCAACAGTACGTCCTTTTACGTCGTGTTTCATGTCTGATGTCGAATCGTAGTGTAACTGTACTGTAGTCAACGCAGAGACTAAAGGAGCCGTCATGCTTAGGGATTATTTCATGTGATCGTTCGCTTTCTCCTCAGAGGCTGTGATGCGGATTAAAGAAATAATCTCAGAGGATGTGCTGCGAGCGTCAGGGGGCCTGCAGCCGGCTGTGATGCCCCCGGTTCCTGTTTACCCCCAACCCCCACGACCTTCCGTACCCCCGCAGCCACATCTCCCTACGCCACGCCCCCCGAACGCTCCCGTAACGCCCGCACACAGACCCCCTCCTCCTCACGCTGGGGTAGGTACCGCATTATTAACCCTAGGGCTAAGTGCGGGTCGTGCTCCAATACTGTTCCTAATACGCCCTTGTGCACTTCCGCTTGGTTGAGGCACCTGTGCTACACTGTGAATTAGCAAACTAAAGCTCCAAACACCCAGGCTAGCTGATTAGCACTCTCAGTCCACTCCTAAACACGCTGTGTGTTAGGGGAAATGGGTTGAGGGTGTGTTGAGAGCGGTATTGGAACACTGCATGCGTGTGTGTGTGTGTGTGTGTGTGGAGGTTAATGAAGGCGAGGCCAGAGGAGATCATTTGGCTCTTGCTGATACCCACCTCCTAAATCAACATCAGCAGGGAGAAACTGGCTGATCTGCAGAGATCATGGCCTGCACTGCTCCTGCTTACACGCTCTCACACACACACACACACACACACACACACACACGTTCACATCGATCACGACAGGAGAGGGTTGGCGGGTGCTGCTGTTTTGAAGACTGTCAATAGCAACAGTAGTTTGTTTGCTGTTCCTGAGACAACTATGAACACCAAGGTGAACTTTAAACCTTTTTAATCACTAGCTGACTCCAGACCAGAGGCCGTTCCTCTCCCACTAAACTCTTGATCACCGTTACACGGAGAATTGTGCGTTCACGAACGGTGCTCTAGCCGGGCGATGCTGTTGTCCGGCTAACATGTTTAACGTGCTTTTGAAATAAATCTGAACTTGAAAGCAACGATTGATTTCCTTTTTCACTTCTTATGAAACCGTAGGAGTTACGAGTGAATCGAGTTGTAGCTAGCAGAACTAGCATAGCAGTTATTCATTTTTTATTTAGTGTGTAGATTCAACAATGTAGCGTGAAACCAATCCAGTGATTTCATTCTGAAAGATCTGTTGCTTGTATAGAATTGCTACGGGAGTGGGCGGGGCTAGTGCAGTGTGTATAGAGCTCTAGTAGATTAAGGGTGTAGTGTGTAATCACTGTACCTCTGGTGCTGGTTGCAGAGTTTTGTGCACACTAAGCTATTTGTAGGATTGGAGCAATGCCTGCCGGGCTTCAGCGTGAACGAGAAGGTGGAGGGACCGAGCGGCTCGTACCTGCAGCACATCCAGACGGAGACTGGGGCGCGCGTCTTCCTGCGGGGGAAGGGCTCGGGCTACATCGAACAGGCCTCGCGAAGGGAATCCTTCGAACCCCTGTACCTCTACATCAGGTGTGCTTACATCACACGCTCATATCTGACCTGAGGTTCGAGCACAGAATCACTATACGTGCGTTTAATGAGTTAACGGGATACATGTAACGTCTTGCTCTGTTTAATAATGAACGTGTTTCTCATAGCCACCCGAACTCCGTCGGCCTGGAAGCAGCCAAGAAACTCTGTGAGAGCCTTCTAGAGACGGTGGGGATTCATTTTATTGATCCTTTATCCAAGTTAGCCTCGTTGAGGATTAGACCTTTTGTCCAGTGGAACCGTCCGATACGCTTCACTAATTGGGACGTCTGTAATGATTCAGATTTCAGGTCTTGGGTTAACATTTTAAAATCAGATTAATAAATTACTAGTTTGTTACATGTGGTACCTTTTTGATTTGATTTTAAAGGTGCATTAGGCAAGATTTGTCAAATTGGAATGATTAGGTCTCTAACGGTTGAATAGGTGGAGGGGCGCTGTTCTGGGCGCGTACCGATTTCAGACCGAGATATGGGTGGAGTAATAGGGCATCGGGAGTGTTAATAAAATGGCAGACGAACACCGACTCTAACGCACTTTTCTTTCACTCACATAATACACTTGTGCTGAGACCATGGCTAAAACCTTTTATATTTTTAAAGGGGTTTTTTTTTTTTTGTTCCGCCCCAGGTTATTTGTACAAGTAAGAAATAAATATGGACTACTGCACCTTTTAAGAACATTATTTGGACAATAATAAACATAACCTAGTCTTCTTTTTTTTTCTTTTTTTTTTAATTTGCTGTAAACTCTACAGTCTAGTGTTGATAACTTGTCTCAGAAGTCAGAATGTGGAATTGGGTGGTGTGTGTTTGTGCTCCGAAGGTTTAAGATATAACCTCTGAGTATGTAATACTGTTGACATAGTACAGTATAACTCATTTAAAGGTAAAGAAGTGCTACCTTGTCTGTTGGTGCTGTGAGATCAAGATGTCTGCTCACGTCACTCTGAAGAGATCTGCCCAATTTTATGAGTAGGAATTACGAGGTTTTTTTTCCTAGTCAGAGATGAGAAATTGAGTTATGAGCTTTAGTTGAATGCTGGTATAAGCTGGTATGACACACTGACCAAAAAATGATGTCTGGAAGCACCTGAACGCCCTCTGCTGGGCTGATGTTACACCTGAGGCTGCCCACGAGGTGGCAGTGTTACTGCTTCAGTCCCAGACTGATGGTGGGCGTTATAAAATAACCTGGACCTTTGCAAACATTTCACTGAAGGGTTGTGATGGATGAAGGGTTGTGCGATGGTGATGTGAACTCTGATTGGTGTTTGATGCAGGTGCGGACTGAACACTCACGTATGGTATCCGTGTACACAGCTACAGGTTCCACACAAGGTAATACTTCCACTTTTACTATTGTGTGTGTGTATTTGTTACTTCCTGTTTAGGTCATTATATTAATTGTACACACATTGCACTTTTTGTTCATAGTCATGTGTTCGTGTGTGTGTGTGTGTGTGTGTGTGTGTGTGTTGTAGCAGCATACCCGTCTCACGGATACTCGTCCACCAGCAGCAGTAGTTACAGCAGCCAGTCGTGGTACGGCTACCCCAGCACTTACCCATCATACCCTGCGACAGGAAGTTACTGGAGTCGAGCAGACGGCGCAGACGGTGCGCAGATGGTGCAGTATCCCGTGTGTCCTCGCAAGTCGACTTCATTTATACTGGAGGTTAGTAGTGTACACACACTGAGAAGGTTAACCGAGTCATCATGAAGTCATCTCATCTGAGAGATTCTACTGAATCATGTCAGTTAGCTAATTTCTCCTAGCTAAGTGTTCTTTATTAAATACCAGTTAATGTCTCCATCATGGTGTTGATAATGTACGTGTGTGTGTGTGTGTGTGTGTGTGTGTGTGTGTGTGTGTGTTAGGATGAAAAGGAGAGCTCAGATGCTGCTGTAAACGACTCGTCCGGTGTTTCCAGCCCAAAGAGACACTTCATAGAGGAGAGTGAAGAGGAGGAAGGAGGAAAGGAGTTGAGAGAGGTGTGTTCAGTTGGGTTGGATGATCAGACCGTGGTCTACGAGTTGATGACATGCATTTTGAATTCTCTTATTATATTGTAATAAATTTAATAAGTGATTATTAATGAAACTGGTTTTAATACAGGAGCCTAAAGCAGATGATCCAGTGGAAGAGCCCGTGTTGTCTAGCGCTGATAATGATGTTGGCAAATCAGATGGGTAAGCACTGCATCTACACACTACTGTTGTGTGTGTGTGTGTGTGTGTGTGTGTGTGGGGTTGAGTATACATACAACACAGTGTGTGTCTTCTCTACAGGACATTGATGCCTCCTCCTGCTCTTCCTGTGGTGTCGCTCCCAGCACTGCTCAAGAGACCGAGACAAGAACCTGCTCTCACACACACTGGTATGAACCACACGCACACCTAAATTAAACACTTTACCCACAATGCATGTCTCTAGAACAAATACACAGGACTATATACTGCTCTGCTAATACAGACTGAACATTATTAAAGCGTACTAGAACGTGGGCTTTGGAGTTCCTCTGTTTTCCAATGGTACTATTCACAGACTGAGAACACTGTTGCTAGGCAACCAAGGAAAAATGTATACAGCGCATGAGCCAGCTAATGACCGGGTCAAAAAGATCTAATCTTGGACTCGTTTGTCCACCCGTGGGATTGTGCTCCAGATTTTAATATAGTAATGTGTTTTCTCTCAGATGAAGAGGAGGTGAAGAAGGTGAAGATCTCCTCCGACTCTTTAGGTCTCGTTCCATATGGTGGAGACTCATCGGACGAGGAAGAAGAGAAAACTCGCAGTGGGAGGAAGAGTCATTCTTAACAACACACAGATTAACACCACACTGTCCCCAACCTACCCCAAACCTCTAGCAGGAGAAAATGTACCCCCTGACCCATTGAGCTGAACTTTTGGAAGTTTGGAAAATAGTGTAACTGTTCCTATGGAATAAAATCAAAGTCTTGAAAGATGTTTTTGTCTTGTATTCACTCGCATCTCTATTTCTACAGATACATCATTAACATCCACTGGGTGGATTTCCTCTGGTAGTAGAACAAAAGGGGAATGAGAACGCAACTCTTTGTGATTGTATTAAAACATCCACACTATATATTTTTATTATGTGTAAGTGTTAGTTTTCCCCACACTGTGACACAGAGGCCAGTTGTACTGATTCAATTCTGCCTTTATAAATGCCTCTATCATTTAAGACGGGGTAAAAGCTGTAAGAGGAAATCAAAAAGAATTAGAAACTGTCAGGTGCTGCTGATTTAGTAACCAAAACACCAGAGATTTCCGGCTTGGTCTCCTGAATGGAGCGTTTAAAGAAAAAATGCTCCTGTAACTCAACAATATCCCCAGTAGAGGGCACACTTTCCCTAGTTTGCTTAGCCAAGCTTCTGCTTGGTCTTCTTTCTGTTTCCTGAGGCACCAAAGTTTTCCAGAATAACTTGTGGCCACCTGAAAGTCTTATTCCAAGGCCTCTAGAACTTTTCCCAAATCCCTTCAGACTCTCCTGTGCACTTTAACTGAATCAGGAGAACCCTCAATGAGCATTACACAGAAGGTCTCCTTCAGCTAGATGGCTTCCATAGACAATGATGTCCATCAGCATATCCTAGGGTTACTGCTCAGACAACCTTCCTGCCACAGCTTTTCTGCAGATACCTCTACAGTTCAGGAGTTGAATACGGTCCATTCAGACAAGGAAGATAATCCTTTCAGAGGTAGGGCTTAAATTCCTCTCTCACCCAGAAGCTCCAAAGCAACCTGAAAGGCTCTCCTGGGTTAATCAGGTAAATCTGGTCGACACCCCGTGCAACAAATCCAACTCGCCACCAAGTGATGATCAGTTGTCAGCTCTGTCCTGCTCTTTACCCAATTATCACAAAATCAGTGATTGACCTTTGGCCCAAGGTGCTCTGGTACCAAGTACACTTATGAGCAACCTTGTGTTAAAACTTTTGTCCTGAGTTATTGACCAGCCATGGCTTATCAAGAAGTCTAATAACATTCCAGCACTTGAGTTTGGATGTAATATGTCCATGTCCATCATCTCCAACCTGAGCACACAGTCCCCACAGGAGTTTGTAGGAATACAAACAACAGAGATCATAATTAGAGATAAAAACCCCAAGAACTAATAATAATCTCAAATCCAAATCAAGTCACCTTTATTTATATAGTACATTTAAAAGACACGTGTCAATCGAAATACTGTACCTCGTCTCGGCTAAATCTAAACAATGAAATAAAAGACAAATAGAGCGAGATTTAAAAAAAATAAATAAAACTAAAGCAGCAAATCAAAGGAATCTGACTTAACATGTCTTTAATCAGTGTGTTGGAGGTATTTCAGGTACTTTCTGAGATGCGTATGAAGGTATTGCGTGCCACGAAATCATTTACTTATTTGTAAATTGCAAGAAGGTTTGTTTTGACTGGGACTGGTTACCAAGGCTCCATTCAAAACAGTATTGACGTGAGTGAGATAAGGCAGGATAATAAATCTGTCCTGCGTTGTGTCCGCACGTATCGACAGTCGATTTAAGATCATATAACCTCCATATATAATAATATAAATCATCTCCAGGTCACTTTAAACCATTACTGTAATTTAACGTTAAGTAATATCCTGAATTTATTTTTGCTCTCTACACTATTTGTCTTTGCTAAATGTTCTACACAAAATCCTTAATTAAATTAGAATAAAAAAGACTCCAATGAGCACCTTAGTTTAACTTTGTGGGGATTTTTGCTGTGGTTTTTCCAGACAAATTCTAAACTTCTGAAATCAGCTGATCATGCAACAGCGCTAAACTGAGTGAATTGTACCTGTAGAGAATATTGCTAATTTTGGGTATTGTTGTTAACCAACATTAAATAGAACTGACTTCATTTTGGAGCACGTTTCACTCATAGTATTCCTACACATGGACATTCCATGTACTTTTTAACATACCTGAGTGAAATGTACAAAAAAAAGGAAAATATACACAATTTTAAGTAATATGAAACCCGAGGAATCTACACATGGTAGTGTGGAGTACGTTTACCTTTACACACCTGAGTAAGTTTCAAACTCATACCTGTGTTATGAATGTATATCTGCAGTGTATGGTGGTGTAGTGATCCAGCTGTAGTTTCCCTCAAACTATCTGTACTGTACATTCTGTAAATGCCGCAAACAGCAAACAAATAGTTTAAATTCATGTCTAAAGGGATAAATCCTCTGAGCTACTACACTCGCATCAAGCCAACTAATAACAGTTTAGTCCAATGCAGATGAAACCCCAGCTTTGCATGTCCCAGGAGTCTGTTATAAATGAAAGGTTTATTACTATGGATTTGGATGTGGTCTTCCTGGTCTGAAGGTCTGAGGTTCATGTTGTGGAGCACAACAGCAGTTTACTTCATGTTAATTTTCTTCTGACCTCAGTCAAGGTATTTTTCTTGCAGCCCATAATTTGAAACTCTGATTGTATATTTCAGGCCTGATAGTTTAGCACCACATATGGCTATGAATAGTACGTTTAGACATTTCGATAAATATTTTTGCTCAGGCTTAATTTTCCTCTCATTTGACTGTCTTGCATGTATTTGCATACAATACCAGTTGCCAAGTATCATCTCGAGGTCATCTGAGAGAGAAAGAGAAAGTGAAGCACAATTTGGAAATGAGCAGCAACACAGATAAAATTCAAGTAATAAGCACAAAGTTTTATAGTTCAGAGTCCCTGCATTCATATAACCAGCCCTGCTGTGATCTCACCAGATGTTAGTCACATAATCTGAGACAGTAGGAGAACTGCATGGGCTTAAAGTAATCTACATGTCCTCAGCGATGTCTCTTACAGTCTATCTGTTATGCTACCTGTTTTGAGCATTTGATTCACTTCTTTCTGCAATCTGGTCTCTGTATGGCCAAAACACATAGCCTATTCAATAACATGCCAAAGTGCCAGGCCGGGTTGCCAGGTCTGAGTGACAAAACCAATCCAAGTCCAAAATCAGGACTATACTTTCCAAATATATTGTAATAGTCACAAAATAACATCATACATTTGGACTTTTTCAGTACAAGAATCAACCAATTTACTGACGGCCCACATGTACATTCACACAGCAAAATAAATATATATTTATTTTTATTGTATATGCATTATTACTATAGTTACAAAACTTTAATACTGATGCTGCATTTTGCCTGTTGATTCATTAAATCTGAATCATACCCATGGCCCACATACATTACATACGTCATTTATTTACATTAAAAAGCCTGCACCTTACCTATTTGACTTATAAAACATTTATTTAACAAATCAAGTACGTATATGTAAAATGAACAATGCTCAATCTGCGTCAGCAAGACAAAAGTAGTTCATTTCTGTTATCAAACCGGCGACTTGAAGCAACCGTTGAATTGTCTGCAATTTGTCCATTGTATCAAACAACTCTGATGGGTGATATGTGCTAATTGCGCTTCTGTACTGCACTAGAGCTGTATTCAAATTCAGCAACTTCAAAGAGTTTATACCTGGCAATAAGTTTATGTCCCTCACAGTCTGCAAACTCTATGAATTATTAGGGATTAAGTCGATTGCACAACAGTTTACTATCACCAAAAAGTGGTTTAATCCAAAAATTACTTACTTTGATCAAAAAGTGCAGGCTCTTTGTTAGTACCTATAATAATGAAGGCTATAGGCAGGGGGTACAGCCTTCTCTAACAAAGAAGAAATAAATTCAATAAACTGCTGATAAATACAGAGTGTCTAATGTTAGCTACGTTAAATATACACTAATACATTTTATTTCACATTAAGGAACTCCATTCTTCATTTATTGTGAGAGAAAGTGAGGGATGAGGTAGGAGAGAAGCGGGAGGGGATTCCAGGAAGTTAATATTGGAGTGTTCAAAATGGCTGCGCAAATCATTTCAGATGTCAACTGGATCATCAGCCTCCCCAAACTTCAATACCCATAATGCTGTGCACCTAAACATTAACTTTTACCCTCGAACACTAGCATACTCTGATGTTATTGTGGAGCACCTATGGCACATCATTTGGGATTTTAACTGCCTTTTATCATACAGCTTAAGTGTCATTCAGCTTTCTGGTTTCTGAGTGTTTGGTATAGTTAACAAGAGATGATTTAATTAAAACCACATTACAATCTCCCAGTAATCTACAGGCTTCCCCAAATGTTCTGTAGCAAACATCAGAAATCTTGTGAGGAGCTCCTGCGTGTGGCCGGTTGATAGACGCCTAATGGTGCTTAAAGGAACATTTAGGGAGTAATTCTTGGGTGAGAGCTTTGCTTCTCATCATGAGATGTTTCTTGCGTGACAGTTTGGTGACAAATGATTTGTTTACTTGTATTCAGAGTTGGGTTCCCCTTTTCCACAGAGTGGACATACTAACCTACCAACATGCACGAACCCAGCTGATTCTAATTAGCACAGGTAGGAGAACTAGTGGAACCAGCTGGTTTAGTTGCTTTTTCTTGTTCAATACTGTATTCCTGTGTCATTCCACTTTATTGCACATAACTTTTTTATGGATTGGTATATTATGATTTCTTTAGCGGTGTAGTTTTATTGAGTTCACACCGATGTCTGGTCTACATTTCATGTGAATATCCACATTAGAAATATGTTTAATAACAAATAGTTAAAATGTTGACAATTCCCAGGGTGCTGTATGTGAGAAACTTTCATTTAAAATGTAATATATAAATATACGTTGATGTTAACACGAGTGGTTTGTGTTTATTTATTAAAGACTCGTCCAGCGCTAGAAGAACCAGAGAGCTGCTTTATAGAAGAAGAAGAAGCAGAATGAGGAAATGAGGTAGGTATGAAAAAACTGGTTTACGTGATGAATCATTCCATTTATACTTGAATAATGTCTCCAAGCTGCAGTTAGCGTTAGCCTGGCAGGTATATATTATTAGATTATATTACTGAAACAGTGTTAACTTGAATAACGAAGGCTGCGTAAGTATTTAAAGTACAGGTAAGTATTTAAAGACTACACGATGTTGTTCTTGGCTTGACATGTTGTTTTATAATGTAGTGAAATGCACACATTTGTACCAAATGTACAAACATGAGTATGTGTAGATACATATTTATAGTCATTGTGTAATTTTGAGGGGAAATAGCATTAAAATTACTTGAGGTAACATCCTTATTAACCTACAAATCTACGTTTTAAAAAAATTAAGACTTGACATTTTCTCAGTGGCTTTATGTTAACATGGACGTGCTATGTCCAGTTTTTACCATAAATGGTAATGGTTTTCGTTCCAACCAATCAGAAGCAACGCTTGTTTACTCAAAAGGTCTCTTCATAACACATGATTTGCATCAGGTGTGATGCTGCAGTCACCTTTGGGCACACTGCTTTAGAATGTAGACATTTATCCCTTTTGTTCTCGTTCACCAACCAGCATATACAGATAAAAGAACATAAACTGCTGGCTTGACCTTCTATGTAGGCTAAATATTCTCAATTCTTCAACAATTTATATGAAGCAGCTGGCTATATTAGCTATCTAAAGCATAATCTGTCAATATATACAGATGATCCTCTGTTACATATTTTTATATTACAGGTAACTCTTCCCCCACCTACATTATAAAACTAAACTTATACCCATAAATTCTGCTTGTTTCTGGGAAGTGTAAACTGTAGTGCATGATGCTTACATGATGGAAGACTTGGAATGACGTACGTTGTGTATTGTGTACACCACCACACAGCAGTCAATCAGCAAGCTTATTTGCAAGGCAAACTTAAGGGCTGCACTCTCTACAGATGGAATTTAAATTTCTAGGCTAATAATACCATAAAGCTAAAATCCCGTTTCATAGGAGTAAGTGCACTTGTTAGAACAATATACTTTTTGTTTGTTTGTTAAAATGAGCACTAAATAATATTTAGGTTGGCCAGCATGCGGCACTAAATTGCTGAGGCACTAGATTATCTGAGGGATAATCTTAAACTTCAGATTTAACATACAGAAGATATTCCAGCTGAAGGGAGTAGTATTTATCTGTTTGCTACTAATTCATGTTCACTTGACTGCCATCAAGCTAAAATACTTGGTAGTGCTTTAGGTTATTAATATTATTTGTGTCTCTTTGTAGGATGATTAGCACAATTAGCCTTAAATAACACCCAGAATATAGGCATAAATTTGAGGGAGAATTCAGAAGAATGTCTGAACGACTGGTGTCTACTAGATACTAATAAAGTATATTACTACAAATGCTGTGTCTAAATTATTAAACACTGTCTTCTCTACAACAACTCATTTTGCTTGCTAAAAGGAAAAAGAGAATAAGAGAAATGGGTGGGGCCGAACTCATTCTCTGTGCATGCTCTGATCACGCAGCTAGCACGAGGCTCACTCAGCCAATAAGAAGCTCTTCAGGTAACAGGTAACCAATGAATATCCACCAAGTCCTAACTCGGCATACTGAATACACCAATCAGGTTAGGGCACAAGGCGTGTAGCGTAGGGGCACGCTTCCTCAGACCTGTATAAAAAGAGGTCAACATAACCCTGACAGAACGACACCAGCTGAACTGAACTGAATTATGCTGAACTGGACTGAACTGCTAAAAGGTGAGCTTGTTTCAGTTGGGTTAGTCTATCTCAAGTGGTCCAATATTTGCAAAGTTGGTTGTTTGACGGTTTTAAATTTGTTTTTGTTTTTTTTAGTGATTACCTCTGTGTATTAGTATTGAAAAACCATAAATTTCAAATTTTATTTTACTTGTTTAACTACGACGGGCATCTTTGTGTCATGGCACACAACAAATTTTGGTTATACGGCTGTTTACGGAAACCTCAATATCTCGGCTCAGGATGGTCCTAGCTCCTTGGAACAAAAACTGATCTCTAGAACGCATCACAACGTACATGGACATTTATAAACATTTTGCACATTCTTGTTCCTTAGAACTTAGAACTTAAGACCAATTGTAATGCTCAAGATTGATCACGGTTCCACTTTTGGCATCAAATTATAATGGGAAGGGTTCGAGTCTCAGTCTTAATTTTTTAGGGGGTACCTGGGTAAGTATAATGCGCATGCAGAACATTTCAGGTTTGAGACTTCTCTTATTTTTTTTATGGGGACGAGAAGTTAAAAAAAAAAAAATTCTGGGGTAAAAATTGTGAGTTTGTGATGGGAGGTAAACTCTGCAGGACAGTGGACCTCGAGGGCCATATTTGAAGAACCAGCCTGATCTATCATTTTGGTACAGGTTTACAGTTGGTATGTGTTATCCAGATATAGAATTACAGTGTTTAATCGGGTGTTTACAAATGAACAGTGTCATAAACAGAGCTGTGGTGTTGTTTTTCATGTAATAAAAAGCAGTAAGTGACTTCTGAGCTGTATATATATACACTGTATGTGATACATAGAGATCAGATTTTTTTTCCAAGGAGCTAGGATATTGAGGTTTTCGTAAAACCAAAACCAAAAATTTGTGTAACCAAAAATTTGTTGTGTGCCATGACACAAAGATGGCCGTCGTAGTTAAACTGGGTAAAATAAGAAAAATTAAAAACAGTTGAGCAGCCTGCATTGGACCACTTGAGATGGAATGACCCAATTCAGTGTTGTTGTATCAGTTCAGCATCATTCATTCAGTTCGGTGTCGTCTCGGTCAGTGCGGCGTCGTCTCGGTCAGTGCTGCGTCGTGTCTGTCAGTTCGGCGTCGTCTCTGTCAGTGCGGCGTCGTGTCTGTCAGTGCGGCGTCGTGTCTGTCAGTGCGGCGTCGTGTCAGTCAGTTCGGCGTCGTCTCGGTCAGTTCGGCGTCGTGTCTGTCAGTTCGGCGTCGTGTCTGTCAGTGCGGCGTCGTGTCTGTCAGTGCGGCGTCGTGTCGGTCAGTTCGGCGTCGTCTCTGTCAGTGCGGCGTCGTGTCGGTCAGTTCGGCGTCATCTCTGTCAGTGCGGCGTCGTGTCTGTCAGTGCGGCGTCGTGTCGGTCAGTTCGGCGTCGGCTCTGTCAGTGCGGCGTCGTCTCTGTCAGTGCGGCGTCGTCTCGGTCAGTGCGGCGTCGTCTCGGTCAGTTCGGCGTCGTCTCGGTCAGTGTGGCGTCATGTCGGTCAGTTTGGCGTTGTCTCTGTCAGTGCGGCGTCGTCTCTGTCAGTTCGGCGTCGTGTCTGTCAGTTCGCCGTCGTCTCTGTCAGTTCGGCGTCGTCTCGGTCAGTTCGGCGTCGTCTCTGTCAGTTCGGCGTCTTCTCTGTCAGTTCGGCGTCGTGTTGGTCAGTTCGGCGTCGT
>JANDJT010000179.1:32698930-32711710 GCA_024331685.1 Stegophilus panzeri | reverse complement strand
ACAGCTTTCCCTCTGACTGTTACACAGCGCTGACACTGGAGACTCCTTCCTTACACGTTACATAAACATCTCCTTACAGAGCAACGATTACACACAGTTTTAATCTGTTTATGTGAATCTGTCCCTGTGAATGAGCGGTTACTATAGAAACTAGTATCAGAACGAGAGCATTAATATTAACATAAACCTGCGCCACAGTCAGAGCCGCTGTTATAGAGAACTAATCACCACCTTCTGACCAATCACAGTCCAGAACTCAGCATCAGTGTTTCTTAAATTAATCAACAAAAACTATTAGCAGATGTAATATTGCTCAGCCAGACTGATCCATCTGAATTTAAATATTATTATGTAACACAATGTTATTAAAACCCATAAACTTCCTCATATCACCGATAAATAAATACATTACCTTCTCACCTTCTGGACTGAAGCGTAGATTCAGCAGTGTCTACACACACACACACACACACACACACACACACACACACACACACACACACACCTGCTCTGTAATGTTCAGCTCCTAAATTTAGAGACTGAAGGAATTTACTGATATCACGTATCACCCAGCTCAGGGTTGCCAGATTGGACATCTTGACACTTACACAGCTGTTTTTCTTTTTAGAAATTAGTGACTGAATTTTTTTAAATTAAGAGATAATAAATAATTAGGACATATATTATTATAAAAATAAAAGCTAATTATTAATAAACAAAACAACCAACCAATAAACAGACAAATAATGCAAGTAAGGTACAGATTTAAAAAATTACTGAATCCCCAATGAAAAAGTTTCTTTAAATATATGCTCCTGGGACAAAATTTTAAAATATATATTTATCTAACAATATTAATTATAAAATCTAAGAAAATAGTTATTACATAATTCCCATATTATATATTATTATACAATATTAATTCACTTTTAGTGAACTGGCGTTCAGCATTAACATCAACAACAGGAAGAACATTATTTGTAATAAAGTGCTAATTAATTTGATTTTAAGAATATTACTTTTGTTGTAGCTTTAAAATGTTATTATTTTTGTTATTGTTTTGTTTTTGACGCTTATATATACCAATAACGAAAAAAGCCAAATATATTTAAAAAATTCTTTAAAAATAAATAAATAAAAAACTAGCCATACAATAATACAGGTTAAGGATATTACAGATTATTCATAAATAAAAAATATTTTAATAATACTATAAGATTGAAACCGCTGGTGCAGTGACACGATTTGACCAGCAGATGTCGCCAGAGACTCGTTTTTCTCCTCACAGAGACTTCAGTTTTTATATATTTATTTATTTATTCGCTCTTTTTATTTTCCCTGTATATATATAATTTATATCTTCTGTTCTATGTAATTACATATCTTTATCATTTTTTGTCATATGTTGCTATAGAACTGTTGAGCATTACAAACCGGAAGCGATGAATTCCCCGGATGTGAAAACATTTCAGCACGTGATTTGTGATGTTCAGGGTTGAAGTTGAACAGGAAGGTAAAGACCTGATGGTGAAACCATGATGAGCGCGGAGGGGGAGCGGATGGACAGTCTGGACGGATGGGTCGCCATTAAAAGCGACATATTTGAGGACAGAGAGACTCACAACATCCGGTTTCTGGTGCAGTGGAGCGATACGGAGTCCAAGTTCGCGGTGATTTGTCACAACAGGACTCTTCAGCAGAGGAGGAGGAAGATGATGAAGGTTGAGGAGGATGAGGAGGAGCAGGACGGCTGGGCCGCCATGTTCTCCGCATCAGAGCTGAGACACATCCACCAGCAGCTGAGCGGCTCCGGGGACGCGTTGTCCGGCTTCCTGCCCGATCTCTCCGCCTTCAGCCAGCCCGGAGTGTGGGACATGCTGCTGAGGAGAACCTGGCAGGAGCAGGAGCGCGACGTGGAGATGGTGTGTGTGCTGCTGGAGAAGTATTTCAGCACTGCGGTGGATGTGTGCGGAGTTAAAATCCTGCTGGAGACTTTATTCCCTCAGGAGGAAGAAGGAGAGGAGGACAAGTACTGCGAGAACCTGCAGGAGTTTAAGAGGAGAACCATGGAGGAGCAGGTCAGGAGAGCCAAGGACACGGTGGACACGGTGAGACACACAGCACATCAATCTGGGGTTAAAATCTGTCTTTTATACTGTTCTTCTTTATCATCATCATCATCATCATCGTCATTAACATGACCTGCTCACAGGACAGAGTGAAAGTAGAGACTCAGGTTTCCTTCTTCTTCTTCTTCATCATCATAATTTCTGTGTTTATACCCACACGTGTTTATGTGAAACTCAAACACACCTGAACATCACAGTGTCTTATAGGACTAGAGTCTGATCTCAAGACGTTGACTTGGACTCCGTCTCAGGCACTGGTACTTGCTAAGTCTTGACTGAGAGTTTGTAAAAATAACGTTGATATCGTCTTTTCTTTTCTTTTCACATGCACAAGATTTCTTCTAGAAAACAACCTAATCACTGGAGCAATGCCTCGTAAGACTCGGACTTGACTCGGACTTGACTCGATCTCGGATAGTCCTAGACTTGGACTCGGATATGACTTGGACTCGACGGTGGTGCTCTTGACTACAGCCCTAGTGGCATGTTTTCCTCCTGTCTGAGACTCCGCCCACACGTATATTATTTATAATACTTTTTACTCTTTTCAAAACAGATCCCGCCCACACGTCCATCGCTTCATTACTGTTTCACTACTTTACTGTTGCAGTTGTGCTAGTTTACGCTGATGCCCTCACATATCACACAATACCTGCACACACTCATCATAATCATATCCTATTACTTTGTTGGTGTATTTGTTGAATTATTCATATTTTATTAGTGCTCTATGACTCAAGTCCGATCTGCAGATGTTTTCTTTATTGATTGGACTTGGTTTCTTTAAATATTGTCGTATCGACCAAGAATTAGTAAAATAATGTTCTTTATTCTAGAACACAGATTAGTTATTGATGCACAAATTAAGTTAACAAAATGAAGTTAAGACGTGGCCTAGAAAAGAATTTGATGGTTTTCAGACTCGATCTCGGAAAGTCCTGCTCTCGGACTTGACTTGGACTCGACTTGGTGCTCCTGACTACAGCCCTAGTGACATGTTTTCTTCCTGTCTGAGGCTCCGCCCACATGTTGTTTTTTTTTTTACTCCTCTGTTTTCAGAACATTTCCAGTACATTTCAGCGCTGTTTCATTTTCATTTCTATACTCTTCCCTGATGTCCGCACATATTTGCACAAATGATGTATTCATCCTTCTCTCGTTAGTGTATCGCATTGCTTTCTTTTTAATTTATTCATGTATTCATTTAGCTTTTTGATAATATATCTACATGGAAGAAAAACTGTGAGGTCCGACGCCTCGAGAGTAACTTTAAGAGCTGCGTATGAAGCGTGAGAGAAGGAACAATGTGGGAAAGAAAAACAAACAAACGTTCTAAAAGGAAAAATGACAAACACTGATGATGAACTGGAGCTGTAACGGTGAGTCAAATGAAAAGATTGCAAGTAAATGGAAAGCGCTGGAATGCTCACACTGAACAACATGGAGATTATAAAAGAAAAATCCTACACTTTTGTGATACCTATTTGCAATAAACAACACGAAATATTTTTAAAAAATAATATTTTCATTTAATGGCTTGAAATGATAACCCTGCTGATTAAAAAACAAACAGTAGAAACCTTCACAGAATTTGTAATGGTTTTAATGTGAGTTTTATTGGTTTTAATGGAAACTGTAATGGTCCCTGTAGGTCTCTACTTGTAATTTGTTGCCTTCTGTTGGTGACATGTTATGTCTATTCTCATTTAATAAAAACGTATCATTTGCTGTAATACACAAACAGGTGCGGGTTGTTTTCCCTTCAGCTGCCACCTGGTGGTCAGTGTGAGGAACTACACACACTATAGTCCACAGGGTCAGGCTCATATTTTCTTTTTTATTAAGAACATACAACACATTTTTGTGTGTGTGTGTGTGTGTTTGCGCGTGTGTGTCAGATCATACAGAGTCACCGTGCTACAGCAGGACTCGTGCAGCTGATGAAGATCTACGAAGATGAGGATGAGGCATACGGTGATTTGGTTACCATGGCAACGCAGTTTTATCAGCACCAACTGCAGCCATTCAGGGACATGAGAGAGCTGTCGACTTTACGCACCATGGAGATTCAGGTACACACACACACCTTTCAGAAAAGGTGTGTAAACTTAAAATGTGTAACTTTGTGATTGCTAACTTTGTGTGTGTGTGTGTGTGTGTGTGTAGAAAATACTGCAGCTGCAGGAGCTCGGGCCGAAGCGAGTGTGTGAGTTGGAGAGAGAGTCAGAAGAGTGGAGCAGAAGGGCGAACGAGGCCGTGTGTTCCATCCAGGATGTCACTGTGTGTTACTTTACTGAGACGACAACAGCCCTGTCAGGTCACACACACACACAAACACACACAAATGTAAGTTATATAATGAATCATATGCATAGTAGCTTATATTGTATTGCATGTGTGTGTAGGCATGCTGAAACAGATGGAGGCGGACCGTAAGAGATTTGGCCATGCCTCCTGGGCTGTAGCCACACCCAGGCTGGAGAAGCTCAAATTTCTACTGGCTAAAGAGACACTGCAGCTCATGAGGGCGAGGGAGATGTGTGTGAACCGCCGGAAAGACGAAATCAAGGAGAAGGTGTGTCTGTGTGTGTCTGTGTGTGTCTGTGTGTGTCTGTGTGTGTATGTGTATGTCTGTGTGTGTCTGTGTGTGTGTATGTCTGACAGGCTGAATGTAGTCAAGTGCATTTCTGAATATGATATAATAACTGAGTTCTGGACTGTGATTGGTCAGAAGGTGGTGATTAGTTCTCTATAACAGCGGCTCTGACAGTAGTGCAGGTTTATATTAATGCTCTCGTTCTGATACATTATGGTTTCCATAGTAACAGACCATTCACAAAGTGAGAGAATAGAGAGAGGGAATAGAGAGAGAATAGAGAGGGGATAGAGAGGGGATAGAGAGAGAAAAGTGAGAGAATAGAGAGAGGGAATAGAGAGAGAATAGAGAGGGGATAGAGAGAGGGAATAGAGAGAGAAAAGTAAGAGAATAGAGAGGGAAAGTGAGAGAATAGGGAGAGGGAATAGAGAGAAAAGTGAGGGAGAAGAAGAAGCCTTTAGGAAGTTTGGGGTCAGAGGTCAGGGTCAGCCATGTTAGAGTGCCCCCTGGAGCAGAGAGGGTTAAGGGCCCAACAGTGGCAGGTTTTTAGAAACCTTTGTACTAAACTGTATGTGGATATGAGATATAATGACTATAATGAAGTGTGATTGTGTGTGTGTGTGTGTGTGTGCATGTGCGTGTAGATGAATGGTGTGTGTGAAGGGGCGAGTGTGTGTGACGTGGACGTGTTGGAGCTGCAGTATTACGAGGCTCAGCTGGAACTCTACGACTGTAAACTAGAGATCCTGAAAAACGAGGAGCTGCTTCTGCTTGCACAGATACACACACTGCAGAGACAGATCAAAGGTATACACACACACAAACACACACGCACACACTCGATGTTAATGAGAGATGGCTGTCCCAACAAAGCTATCATACATCAGCTACAAGTTACATTGCTATTGTTGTGATGTCAGATGGTTAAGTATGCAAAAATGTAACTTAAGCTCTGCCCCATTTTAACCCAGGATACACAAAACATGTCAGTGTAACATCTAGTGTGTGTGTGTGTGTGTGTGTGTGTGTGTGTGTGTGTTTTAGAACTAAAAGAGGAGGTGGTCTATTACGATGCATGTGAAGACCCCTTGGAGCTTCAGTGTATGCAGACAGATGCTAGCCCCGCCCACTCAGGTGGTAACTCCACCTACTCTCATCTACAGCAACAGCTACTGCAACTGGACAGGAAGAGAGCAATGATATCATCACGCAGAGCTACACTGCGCAACCGGAAGGTGTGTATATATATATACACACACACTTGAGTCAAAAGAGGCGGAGCTTAACATACACACACTCAGGAATACTAGGCATGTGTTAATATGTAACTAAACACAAAAAGATGTTTCTTTATGTCATCACTGTGTGTGTGTGTGTGTGTGTGTGTGTAGGAGAGGTGTGTAGAAGCACATGAACTCCAGCAGAGGGCAGCGCAGCAGAGAAACACTCAACACCAACAACACCACGCTGTGCACCAGGTGAGTTACCATGGCAACAGTGTGACCAAAGAAATCATGGGATCTGTGCCAACACATTGAGAATGACCTGCTGTGTGTGTGTGTGTGTGTGTGTGTGTGTGTGTGTGTGTAGAAGCGAGAGAAGAAGAGGGAGGAGGAGGAGAAGAGGAAGGAGTGGGTGCAGATGGAGAGAGAGAGAACACTCAGCCGACTCCGTTCCTTCAGAGAGGTGATTTATTACCCACAATCCTCTCTGCTCACACCTCTGTGTGTGTGTGTGTGTGTGTGTGTGTGTTATATTTTTATTCAGTTCAGATTTGGCATGTTTTTAATCATTCTCTGTGTGTATGTGTGTGTGTGTGTGTGTGTGTGTGTGTGTGCAGAGAGGTCAAGGTCAGTTCAAGGTGAAAACCCAGCGCTCCAGCAAGCCCCGCCCTCCTGACCTTGCCAGCAATGACGCTGACAAACCTATGTCAATCATCACACTGACTACACCTAGCCAAGCAGGTAGCCACACCGCCATGCCCAGAGGGAAGGGGCGGGGCCAGAAGCAGAGGGATATCCCAGTGCACATTCTTTTACCCCAAGGTGCAGGAGGGGTGGGGCAAGAGCAGACATTACCTCCTCCCCTTCACCCACCTCCTCCCCCTCCTCCTCCCCTTCACCCGCCTCCTCCCCCTCCTCCACCTCCGCCCCCTGCAGTAGCACTACCCCTTCTGTCAGCCCCGCCTCTTCCACTCAAGGACAAAGAACCAGCTGGAATACCTACTGCAGGTGAGGCTCCGCCCACAAACCACACAGATTATTGATCATTGTGATGATGATAGATTATTAACTGAAAGATTAATAAGGATTATTGATTGAGACTGATTATTTATCGTCGTATTTATTTATTGATTATTTATCACATTATTTATTATTACAGTGATTAGGAATTATTGATAATAAATGATGATTATTGATTATCTATAACTGCTGATTATGAGACTATGTAGTAATGAATATTATTAATTAATCACTTTTATTGATTATTGATTGCGGTATTGATTGCAACCAGATAAGTATAGATTAATCATGTTTAATCATTTGGGGTTTTTATGAATATGGTTTATTGATTTTGGTATTAATAAGAGTATTGATTATGACAGTGGTTCTAATTATGATTGATTATTGCTACTAATAACTGATTATTGATGATATTGACAAGCAATCATTAACTCATATTTTGAGTCAGATTGATTATTGATTATGTTGCTGCTGATTGATTATTGATTATGATTAATGATCATGTTTGATGTAGTATTGATTATATCTTTGGCGAGTAATCCTGAAGTACGGATGATTGATTAGTGATTAATAATCAGTTATGATTACTGATAGTTATTGTTCAGTGTAGTATTGATGAGTGTTGGTGAGCAGCTCTGAATTGATGGATTATTGATTATTGACTGTGTTCAGGATCGATGGACGACGTTCTGGCGTCACTGCAGAGGGGGTGTGTTCACCTGCGTAAGGTCATGCCCAATCCTCAAAGCGTTTCCAAGGAGACCGGAAACTTTAGAGACAGTTTGCTATCAGCTATCCGTCAGGGCGTGACCTTAAAGAAAACCCCTCCCCCTGCAGGCCCCACCCGCTCTCATGACTCTGAGCTGGAGCTAAGCATCAAGGCGGCCATGATGAGGATGAAGAACGTCTCTAACGAGTCTGATGACGAAGAACGTCCACACACACCGCTGGAAGAGTGGGACAGCTAGGAGTGTACACACACACACACGGCTATACTGTGTAAATGTAGCCATTTGAATGTTATGAAAAAAACAAATATAGCACTTTAAACTTCACTAGAAAGAAAAGAATGGAATGAAATTTACTGTATTTTGGGGGTTGATTTTTTTCCTTTTTGTGTTTATTTACATCAGAAATAAATCTGTAGCGTCAGATGGAGTTTTAAAGACATACTGAGAGTTATTTTAATAATTAAAGTTATGGGGAAAGCTGGCTAGATAAAACCCCAGTCAGCTCATGAGCTCCTCTTTCCTTTCTATTCTTTTTTTTTTTTTTTTTTTTTTTCCGTTTTCAGCATTATTTGACGTTTTGAACTTTCATTTTAACTTTTAATGAAGTTTCATTAATTATTTTAATAAAATATACCAACTTCGTGTGTGTGTGTGTGATTTATTTTTAATAGAGTTGGCAAAAAAGAAGATAAAAACAAAGTGAGAGGACGCTACATGGCCGGGGGAAAGAAGAGATTCTGCCTTTCATTCAGATTTATTTATTTATTCAAGTTCATTTAAACTGTAGATCTGTATTCTGAGCTTACGAGGCGCTGAAAGAAACATCTTAACGTGTGTGTATGTGGTTATATATGTGTGTGTGTGTGCGTGGAATGAGCCTGTAGGTGGTGCACGAGTCACACATTCACCTTTTAAAAACACAATTTTAGACGTTTATTAACAAAACACAAAAATATTTGGTCTAATTGAATATTTTTGCAGTTCAAAGACTGAAATCTGCTGTTGATGAACCTTTTAAAAAGCTTCAGACATTTTAAGACGTTAAACAGCTCAATGTATTTTACAGTATTTAAAAGTGAAAAAATTTAATTAGTTCCAAAAAGTTGGACAGAAAAGTTTTGTAAAATATGCAATAATGAAATAAACAAAATAAACAAAATTTACAAAATTTGTGAAAAATGAACAAATAAACAGTCCCTCGACTGTTTGTTATTTAATTTAAAATGTTTTTAAAAATTTAACATTTTAATAGTATTATTATTATTATTATTGCTTTATTTATTTATATATTTAAAATAAATGATTTATATAAATAATCTGTTTAATGTTTTACATTGAGGAAGCCCAAGAAGAATTACTTCAAACCACCAACATTAAAAAGGCCAAGATCTGTGTTTACTCATGAATATGCAAATATAGACACACCCCCGTGTCTTCCTGCCCTCTCTAAAAGCCTCACATCGCTAACTTAGCTAACTGTTAGTAAACTAGCCTACATTAGTCTGAAGTCAGTATCAGAGTCTTGGTGTAAATCCTCTTATCTCAGGCATGATTGGTCTAAAGCTTTGATGTTTAGTGACATCACAATCTGAGCTCATGCGTAGCTCCGCCCTCAAACCGGTTTTATACAGGTGTACTGAGAAAGTCTCTGATTTAAAGGGAAAATGTGACTTTACCTGAACCTTTTATCTGAACCTCAGCACAGAAAAGAGGTGAAGGAGAAGAATGTGTGGAGTAACAGCACTGCGGTTTAAATGAATAGTTTCAGTGAAGATTTCACTGTCATGCGGCTTGTTACCATGGTAACAGTCATCAGGATCACGAGATGGACAATGATTCAACACACACACACAGCAGTAGGGCAAGAGTGAAGTTTGAACTGCAGAAATTCTTGCAACTGTATGTGTGTAAGTAACACACACACACACACACACAGCGACAGCGCAGTCAATGCGGTGTGTGGGATGAAGTTTCCAAGGCAACACGTTCTCTTACAGATTTGCAGCAGCTTCAAACTCCCACTCACTCTCTCTCTCTGTGTGTGTATGTGTGTGTGTGTGTGTTTCTCACCCCAACAATTCCACAGAGCGGAGGAACTCACCTGGACCCTCTTCACCTCCTCCCTCTCCAAAAAATCTCTGCAATCTTTACATTTCTTGCGGAGGCTGAGGAGAGTGAAGATGTTTTATTTCTCATGACTGTTTAACTGAATGCTAACGTTTTATAGAACAAACACACCATTTTATATTATATTCTTTCTCTCTCTCTCTCTTAATATATATATATATAGAGAGAGAGAGAGACACACAGTGGGGGGAAATAAGTATTGACATTTGACACGACACCCATCATGAGATGTTTCTTGTGTGACACCTTGGTAACGAAAAGCGTTTTTATAGACCATCAATGTACTAACCCCGCTGATATTAATTTACACAGATAGGGGGTATAATTACTTATGGATTTCAGCTGGTTCCTTGCCTTACCTTGGAGAACTGCTTTTTCTTAACGTGTTCAATACTTTTTTCCCGTGTCATTCCACTTTATTACACATAACTTTATTTATGGACTTTAATGTTGTGAATTCTTTATATTTCTGGATTTCTTGAGTTAATACTGATGTCTGGTGAAAATTTCATGTGAATAACCTCACTGGAAATATATTCACAGATAAAAATGTTGACGCGTTCAATACTTATTTCCCCCAGTGTATGTGTGTGTATATATATATATTACAGGGAAAATGGGCAAGCGTAAGGATCTGATTGACTTTGACATGGGCCACATTGTGATGTCTGAACGTCTGGGTCGGAGCATCACCAGAACAGCAGGTGTTGTGGGGTGTTCCCGGTGTGCAGTGGTTAGTACCTACCAAAAGTGGTCCAACGAACGAGAACCAGTGAACCGGCGACAGAGTCATGGGCTCCCAAGGCTGAGTGATGTGCGTGGGGAGTGAAGGCTAGTCCGTCTGGTCCGATCCCACAGAAGATCTACTGTAGCACACACTGCTGAGAAAGTTCATGCTGGTTCTGATAGAAAGGAGTCAGAACACACAGAGCATCACAGCTTGCTGCGTGTGGAGCTGCGTAGCTGCAGAGCGGTCAACTCAATTCACTTTTATGTGTATAGCGCTTTTAACAGTGGACATTGTCCCAGAGCAGCGTTACAGAAATATATAAATTCAGGATATAGATGTTAAATTTATGAATTTATCTCTAATGAGCAGCCAGAGGAGACGGTGGTGAGGAAAAACTCCCTGAGACGATACTTCAAACTTGTTCCTCTCCACCTCTCTAACCTGTGGTGTGAATTTGCAGAAAATGTGAGAATTCTTCAGATTTTCCCCAAATTCAAAGCACAGGTTGGAGCGGTGGAGAGGAACACATCAGCGCAGGTCTGACGTTCCTCTCACACTCCTAAACCAAGATCTGAGGTTCTAAATGTTCCCCATCTATTCCAGTCATTAACACACACAACACCAGCCCTTCCTTCTCACAGCAGGAAAATGAGTTTAAATGTCTGTAATGACACAATGGATACAGTGGAGAGAAAATAGGATGGAGGGGGGGTTAGGGTGGGGGGGACATCGTGCTTACAAAGAGCTGAAAGTGATGTTGGGATGAAAGCAAAGAAATGAAGAAAGAAAGAAGGGCAGAGAGCGCGTGAGAGAGATATGGATTCACAAAGACAGGGAGAAATGAGTAGGGAATGAAAAAGAGGATATCAGAAAACAAAGAGAAAAGGAAAGGAGAGAGGATGGGGAAAAACTCAAAGAAAATGAGAGCGAGAACAGAGAGAAAGTGGGAGAAAAGAGAAAAGATGAGTGATGGAGATGAGTGTGTGTGTGTGTGTAGGAACACTACTGTGTGCACCATATGTGTGTAAAAATTCTGAAAAATAAAATATGTTAAATAAGGAATAAACAGGAAAATAATCCATGCTGAGGTGATGTGATACATGAAGTGGAGTTACTGACACCACCCTGAGGATGATTACTGTCCTCTAACAGCACGTCCCCCAGTGTTTTATTCCTCTTACACCACAGCAACTCACCCACTATCACACCTTCCTACTGTTCCTAACCTCAATAATCAACAACTACAGCAGCATACTTTTATCCATTTATAGTTACAAGTCAGTTCCTGTTGTTATTTACGTTATAGCAGCTATAAACACTCGTTCCCTCACCATCTCTCTCTCATTCTCTCTCTATTCTCTCTCTCTATTCTCTCTCTTTTTATTCTCTCTCTCTATTCTCTCTCTCCATGTTAATAAGATAATAATCACAGTGTGTGTGTTAGTGAGAAACAGTAAAGAAATGTAAACTCTGTGATGAAGATGTTGAAAACTTAAAGTTACAGCTTTCCCTCTGACTGTTACACAGCGCTGACACTGGAGACTCCTTCCATACACGTTACATAAACATCTCCTTTTGAATCTGTTAATGCGGAGCGTCCGCGGTACACGTCCCCGTCAATGAACTGTTACTATAGAAACCATAACTTATTAGAACGTGCGCATTAATATAAACATTTCTTTAATTCATATTCACCTCAGAACAGAGTAAAACACAAACACAACCATTTTGTATTTAAACTATATTTATGACAATTTCATTATTGTACATTATTGATCAGGGAAACAAAACAAAATGTGAAAACCAGGGCAAAGTGAAGTGTGCTAAACATAGAGTAAGGAAGTGAGAGAGAGTGTGTGTGTGTGTGTGTGTGTGTGTGTGTGTGTGTGTTCACAATACTGTCGTTGTCACTGTGTAACATTCAGAAGGAAGGTGCCTGTAGGGTACATGGAGATTTGGGACCAGTCCTTTATTTTTTTGTATTGTAAACCGTGATAAAATGTTTACACACGTATCAAAGTGAAAATGTAAATCTGGCACATGACTAGTGTGTATAGTTGTGTACGTACGCACACACACACACACACACACACACACACACACACACACACACACACACACACAGTCATACTCATTTGTAACTAGAAAAAAAAACCCCAAAAAGAAATGGGGGGAAAAAAACCAAAAAAAAAAACAAAAAAACAAAAAACAAAACCAAAAACTC
>JANDJT010000179.1:32657761-32667761 GCA_024331685.1 Stegophilus panzeri | reverse complement strand
AGTTTTAGTTTGGGGTGTTCTGAACTTTATTCAGAACTTTATTACTTTTAGGATTGCGGTTTAAGCCTTCCAGGATGCTGGAAGTGTAGATCCTAGAAGAAGAAAATGTGTAGAGTGTGTGTGTGTGTGTGTGTGTGTGTGTGTGAGAGAGAGTTTTGATGTTAGTAGTTGATGATGTTGATGGATTTTTAGGCAAATCCTCACATTAACACTGCACACTGTCACATGATCTCATACTGGGACGGCTGCGCTCACTATCTGATGTACCTGCTGATGGTGGCTGCAATAACGTGGGGGTAAACACACACACACACACACACACACACACACACACACACACATTACCCTTCAGTGACATCATGCTTCATAACTATTAGCATACACGACTATCATTTGCTATTTTGTCATCTTACCTCAACATTACAGTAGATAAGAACACAACCTGACCACAGTGCCACAGCTAACTAGAGCTAACTAGTAGGTTATCATCAGTCTTAAAGTAGAGGTACGTTAGCTAGTTATTTTTATCCTCACACAAGTCAGCTGAGTATACATTTGACAGCTACACTTGAAACAACTCCTGACTGATTCACTTACATTATATTCATCATTACATATGTAAACGACTCCTTGTGTGTAAGTGACTCTTGTTGTTCTTGTTGATTTTATTGTTTACGTTGTTCACTTGCAGGGAAAGTTACAGAGTGATCGGCCTGTACTGGGTCGGTTCCTTCCTGATGCAAATGATTGTTTACATTCCAGGCAGTGTGGTGGGTGAGTACAGGACCAAATCAGAGAGATGCAGATGACTCCTCGGGTGATTCACTTGCATTCCTAAAAGACTCTGAATGATTCACTTCTCTTTCTCTCTGTGTGTGTGTGTGTGTGTGTGTGTGTGTGTGTTCCAGGTAAATATGGCACTCAGCTGAACACTCTGTTTCTTCTCTACCTGCTCTATGTGTGTGTCTCTGTGTGGGCCTGTTTTAGAGTGTTCAACCAGCCTACAACACGAGAACTACCAACAGTGAGACACACACACACACACACACACACACACACACACACACACACACTTGTGAATGCCTCCGCAAATGATTAATTTACAACCGAACAGAACTTCGTGATAGATGCACTTACATTTGTAAATGACTCCTCAAGTGATTCATTTACACTTTCATTTATAAAGGACTTCTTGAATGATTCACTTACATTTTTAAACAACCCTTTGAATTATTAACTTGCACACACACACACACACACACACACACACACACACACACATCACAGCTCCACTTCCTGGCAAATGTTCCTTTAATTTATAATTATTTTATTGCTCTGTTCATTTTGCCTGATGTATTTGAATTCTCTGAACATTTCCTCACGCGTCCCCGGTGTGCAGAATGTTCAGTGTGAACAGATGAAGTCGCTGTTCCAGAGACCTGTGGATTTGTTCTTCGTGCTCAGCCTCATCGTAGACACGGTCTTCTCGGTTCTCAGAGGCCTGGTGAGGAACATCTTTACTGTAATAAACTCTACAGAAATAAATTGACTTTATATTATTATTAATAATACTAATGACCCTGTGTACAATGTGTATAACCCATTCACACTACACCACTCTACACTCGCACGTGACGAGTCATTCACGTTGCCTGTAGGTCGCCGGAGGTTGTGGGTGTGGCCTGTTTTTCGTTCTGATGAGAAACAGTAGAAGTTTTAACGCAGATTAAATAAAGCACTAATCAGTGTGTAAATCGGTTTTCTGATGTACGGTGTGCGCTTAGCTTCGTAATATCTTCGTTCTCAGATTAGATTAGCAAAACAAGCTAACTGTACTAGCTACGTACTCTCACCACATGTACCAGCGACGATGATTTCGGTTTCTTCCTTCCGAGCTTATCTTCTCTGTACATGTCTCTATGCAGGTTTAATGAGAGTAAATGGGAAATGATTGCAGGTAGGAACTAAAGTTGTGAGCCGGGAACTGAAGAAACATTGGACCACACGTGCCATTGGATCGGTCCGAAGAATCATTTGAGCCAATCGCATGGATTTGTCACTTTACAGCGTCACACCTAATTTACACAGAACTGAGAAAATCTTTGTTGCTGAAACCGTAGCACCATTTCACACACATACGTAGAATACTAATGATCACTGTTCACGTGTGTGTGTGTGTGTGTGTGTGTGTGTGTGTGTGTGTGTGTGTGTAGGTGGTGCTGGACTGTCCTGCAGATTGGTGTCATGATTATGTGCTAAATTATGAACCGTACCTCAAAGACCCCTCAGCATATCCAGCTGTACAGGTGTGTGTGTGTGTGTGTGTGTGTGTGTGTGTGTCCTACAGATATTACTGAACATGCTCTACTCCACTTTGTGTTACAATGATGTGGATTGTGTGTGTGTGTGTGTGTGTGTGTGTGTGTGTGTGACAGATGTTAGTGAACATGCTCTACTCCACTCCGTGTGTTATAATGATGATGTATGGACTGTGTGTTCCGGGCTGTGATTGGCTGCCAGATCTGAGTCTGGTGCACGCTGGGGCCATGGCTCAGGTATACACACACACACACACACTCACACACACACACACACACTCTCTCTAGCTAGCATCACATCTAACTGATTTCCTGAACTGACTTTCCCGCTAGCTAACATGCAAATGAGCTGGTTCTTTACATAAATTGAATGCTATCTAGCTGGTTTGTTAGCATGATAAGCATCCAGGTTACTAGCCAACTAGATGATTCGCTAAATTGTCAGCTTGCTAACTAGCTAGTGGGCAAATTGTCTCTTTTTTACTTTGACAGTTGCTTTACTAATTAGCATGGAAAGTAAACTATGAGAGTTGTGATGTATCGATGTTTACAGTGAATACAGCAGTCATATTTGTGTTTGTAAATCAGCTGAAGTCGTTCTCATTGTTATATCTAGCTAGCTAACATAACACCACCTGATAAGCAGTGTATGCTACTTGAGAGCCAGCATCAGTTTGCTAACTAGGAATATTTATTTCGCTATGTAGTAATATTTAGCAACTTAACTGAGATTTTAGCTAAGTCACGCTCCACTACAAAAGCTAACTGTGTTTAAAAAGCTACGCTGCAGAGAAGCTAGGTGTGTCCTAAACGAAATGCTTCCAATGTTAGTTTACACACAAAACAGTACTTAATTAAGGGTGAGTGGAATTATGACGGGAATGTAAAGTGATATTAATCATGTCTTTGTTTTGTTTCAGGCTCAGTTCTGTCACACTGGAGCGTCGCTACACACTCGGACTCCCGTCACATACCGCATTCCAAGCGAGAGACTGCTCTTCTTCTTCACCTTCAACCTGTTCTATGCTTTAGTGCCTCAGGCGCTCAGTTACCGCTGCATCAGCCGTCCTGCCTTCTTCATCAGCAAAACCCAGCATAGCCGGACTGACTGACCCTCCCTACAGCGCCCCCCTTGGGACCGACCCTCCCTACAGCGCCCCCCTCGGGATCGAACGTCTCTACAGCGCCCCCTCAGGACGACCCTCACAACACGCCCCCTCGGGACCGACCCTCCCTACAGCGCCCCCTCAGGACAGGACTCAAACTGCAGCTCACAATCAGGACTATATTTATGAGAAATAAATGTTTAACTGTACACACATTGATGTATAGGATGTCAGTGTGAGATAATGGAACTTTTTCTATTTTATAATCACGCAAGTGGTGTCCTACCCTGAGTCACGTGGTTTCAGATCTTTTTAGATACAGACATTAATGTAGCGAGTCATAGTGACGGGACTCATAATAATCTTAAACGTGACATTACTCACCTGTGGAGTTTCAGCAGTCCAAATAAACAATAAGAATTCATTACGGCGTGCACAAGTACATCACTGCCTGCATTAAACATTTCGTTTTATGACATTCTGAAAATAAAAACAAATTAATATTGTTGTATTCGTTCTTTCTTTACCCACCTGTAAGGTAGAACACAAATACTGTACTACTAATGTTGAAGCAGAATACACTAAACAGTTAATCAATAAATATAAAATAAAAACAGGTTCACACTCGTGTTGTATGTGAACAAGTCAACTCTTTGAGCTGGCTGTTTTAGCTGAACCCATTCCCCCTTACAAAAAAAACTAAGAGTACTCAAAAGAGAAGGATACAGAACTGCCAGTATGGGAAAAAGGTACTCAAAAGACTTTTTTATACACATTAAAAAAAAAAAAAAGGTAGTATAGCAAGCTCCGCCCCCAAAGGTACTGAACACAGCCCTGGTTTCGAGGCGCCCCCTGGTGTCAGATGTGTGTGTGTGGAAATGTGAAGTGAGACTCAGCAGACATGAAACTGTGCATTCCAACAAATTTATTCTGTAAAAGTCTTGTGAATAAACAGGAAAAACAGTTTACAGTGAACTACAAACGTTGAAAATGTAAGATAGAACTGTAACGAGCATAACAAAGATAAGGAGGGGCAAAAAATCTACACTGATGATCTCTACGTCCTGATTTTACTCACTGACAGGCAGATTTGAGTTAACAATGGGCGTGGTTTACGGTTAATCTCATCAGCCAATCAGTGGACTCGACTGTGTGACATCACCTCAAGACTTTTTTTTCTTTGGCTTGACGCGCGGGTGTAGTTACGCAGTGTAACAGGAAGTTGGCTGTGTGTACCAGCAGGCTCCCTGATGGTGTCGTGGGATCACTTTAAGCTCCACCCACGCTGACGCAGAAACGCGTGTCATGTGACTAAATCAGGACGTGTGAACGCGCTAACATTTACCACAGATGTATCATCTACCATCATCAAAAATAAATAGAATATATTCTTTATATAAACACAGATCAGGAAGTAAAAGAGCGTCTTCAGTTCAGGGATGACGTGATGAAGTGCTAAACGTTAGGAGACTCCTCCTGCCTCAGACTCGGCGCTAATCTCCGAATGATTTCTATCTTACAGAATTAATAGGACAGACAGCATGCCACTAAAGAGCTAAGAAACAAGCGAGCGCACAGACACAGGAACCAGAATTCACTTTAATTATATAAAAAAAATAAAATAATAAAAAAAAAAAACATTTTAAAAAACCCAAAAGAGCATTTATCCGTTAGCGTGGTCCCGAATTCTACAGCAACATGAACTCAAACCATCAACAGTGTGTTACTCAAATCCACTATTTATACTTCTCTCTCTCTGTCTGTCTGTCCTTCACGGGTTTATACACATGACATGGACAGGGTCAAAGGTCAGAGGATAAAAGATCAAAGAAGAGAGTGTAGAGTGCCATGAAAGATCAGGAATTGAACTAAAAGGTGACAGTTTAGGGTAAAAGGTCAGAGTTAGGACTGATAGGTCAGGGTGAAAGTTTAGGGTTAAGGGTAACAAAATTAAGGTTAAAGGTCAAAGGTTATGGAAAGCAAGAAATGTAAAGGTTTAGGGTAAAAATGCTGAGTTGAAAGATCAGAGTTTAGGTACGAGGGTAGGGTTAGGGTGAGTTACAGAAAGAGGTCAGGGTTTAAGGAGAAAGGTCAAGGTTAGAGTCAAAGATTAGGGTTTAAGATAAATGATGAAAGGTCAAGATTAAGGTCAAAGGTTTAAAAGGCAGGGTTTTTTTTTACTGTAAATGTTTCAGAAGGAAGTCAAGGTGAAAGGTCAAGGATAGGAGTTTAGTTTTAAAGGGTAGTGTTAGAACAAAGGTTACAGACAGAGTCAGAGTTAATGTAGAAAGAAAAACAATACCAGGGTGAAAGGTCAGCATTAGGGTTAACGATAAGGGCTTAGCGTAAACGTGTAGGGTTAGCAAGGAAAAAAGGCTGGGTAAATTGTCAGGGTTAGGGTCAAAGGTCAGAGCTTACATTTAAAAAGTACTGTTAAAGTAAAAGCTTATAGAAAGGCAGCAAAACATGACCAGTGTTATGTTGAAGGGTCAAGGTTAATGTTTAAGGACACAGGTCAGCTTAGGGTGAAAGGTCAGCATTTGGGAAAAAGGTTGGGGTAAACTGTCAGGGTTTTTATTAAACATTGAGGTGAAAGTGTACAGAGTCAAGGTTTAAGCTGAGAAGCTCAGGTTCAGGCTGAAAGGTCAGGGTTCAGGCTGAAAGGTCAGGGTTCAGGGTGAAAGCTCAGAGGGTTTACGGAGAGAGAGTGGGCTGGTTTCCAGGCGAACAGTCCAGCTATAACAACTACAGCTAGAACATTACGCTAAACTGATGACTATATTACATCTGATAAAGTGTAATTAACACTGCGCATTAAAGGGGCAGTAAGCAACATTTCAGCCGAATTCACATTTCACACACCGACTCTGGAACACTGGAACGACAAAACTGTCTTCAATCGAATCCACTGTAGAGCTTTATAACCTGCATCTGTAATAGAGGATATGACTTACCGCCCCTTTAATTCTACGTGCTTTAGCTTCAGCTTGGCTCTGCTGATGAGACGTGGATGAATTTCTCTGTACTTGTGGCTGTAATATTATTTACTGATCGGTGAGTTTATAATAACAATGTTTTTTATTTGATTTTATTTTTTATTTTGATGATGTCAAAGCGAGTTACATTTCCAACAGCACGGAACAAACCACAACATGATCAGATGTTCTTCAGGACCTAATGTTCCTCTCGCAGCAGCTGGTTCTGCTGGAACACACACACACACACACACACACACACACACACACACTCCATCAGTCACGTTTATAATATGTAACACTTTATACAGCTGTAATAAACATGTAAAAACATAGTGTTTATATACGACATGTAGCAGATCACCAGAACTGACTGACTGTGAGGAGGCCATGACTTCAACTGACAGACAGACAGACAGACAGACAGACAGACGGAGAGAGAAAGCAGATAGATAGAGAGAAAGAAAGACAAACAGATAGATAGACACACAGAGAAAGACAAATACAGACAGACAGACCTACAGATATACAGACAGACAGATATACAGACAGACAGACAGACAGATATACAGACAGACAGACAGATATACAGACAGACAGACAGATATACATACCCCTGGACACGTCTTCTTGTCTGAGTTCTGCAGATCGTTATCGTTGTCTCTCTTCTCCTCTTCTTCTTTACCGTCCTTCTCCTCTTCCTCCTCAGCTGAGCACTTCCTGGACAACTTTGACTTCTGGAACACACACACACACGCGCGCACACACACACGCGCACACACACACGCGCACACACACGCACATACACACACACACACGCACACACACACACACACATGATTTCTCTATCATTGTTACAGTCTGGTGGTTGTTAATAATAATAATAATAATAATAATAATAATAATAATATGATCTTTTCACATCTTTAATTTCATACTCTCACGCAACACCCCCCCTCGACCCCAGTGGCACGCTCCACTCCTGTCGTCACAGAACATGGAAGGCAGAAATGTTGGCACCTGTTGCTAGGCAACAGTTGCTATGTGGAGATGGAGCGTGTTCTGAAGTGCATGGAAACAGTCGCTGTAGCTGTGACATACATTCAGGTGCAGCATGTGCTCCATCCTCCATCCTCATATCACTGAGTAACTCTTCCACCGATCTTCATCACCGATCACCACAATATGGCCACATTATTGCCACAATATCGCCACAATATGGCCACATTATTGCCACAATATCGCCACAATATGGCCACATTATTGCCACATTATCGCCACAATATCGCCACATTATCGCCACAATATCGCCACAATATCGCAACATTATCGCCACATTATCGCCACATTATCGCCACATTATCGCCACAATATCGCCACATTATCGCCACAATATCGCCACAATATCGCAACATTATCGCCACAATGTAATCATATATATATTTATACACACACAAGGGTCCAGCAGTGGTAGCTTGGCAGTGCTGGGGCTTGAACTCCTGGCCTTCTGATCAGTAACCCAGAGCCTTTAACCACTGAGCCACACTGAGAAGGACAGGTGTAACAACACTACCTCACATCTGTCCACAGCTGGGAGACACAAGCTCCGCCCCTTTCTAATTTCTAATTTTATGTTGAGCTTGTACCTCTGTCATAAGACCCTAATGTCTAATGTGTCCACTCTCACTTCTCAGGTAAACCTGCCCCTTTCTCTGATGACCTGCTCTCATGTTTTCTTCACACCTTTCCTAAATACAGGTGAGCCTTGCCTCTTTAGACTGGCTCCACCCCTTTATCAGGTGAACTAGAGCTTCTCGGCTAATGCTGCCCTCTCTTCAAAGGATAGACAAGGAAGTCCTGCCCCTTTCACAGGTCACCTGTATGTTAATCCTCTTTCTCACCTAGCTGCAGGTGAGCTCCGCCCATTTTTGAGGTGAACCTCTCCCTTCCTCAGACAAGCCATAGATAAGGTTCAGCCTTTTTTTTTATTGAGATACCAGTTAACCACACCCCTTTCTCAGGTAAGCTTTTCTCTGGTGAATTCTGCCCATCTTTAATGTGAGCCCTGACCCTTTCTCAGGTGAGCTACTGGTAAGCTTTTCTCTGAAGAGTTCCGCCCCTCTGTAACGTAAGTCCCGCCTCTTTCGCAGGGCCTAAATTAAAAACGTTAACAGACGTGATTCGTCCGGGCGTACCTTTGAAGACGCAGTCTTTTTCCGTTTCGATCCGACCTTTTCACCCTTCACCTTTCCTTCTTCTTCCTCTCCGATGGATTCACCTTCCTCACCCTCACTGCTGCCGTCTGCTGCATCAGCCCCCTCCCCCTCCGACCAGCTCTGCTGCTGCACACTCTACACACACACACACACACACAGTATTCACTATACAGTCCATATAAACTCTGTGTCCACAGTGGGCGTGTCCTAAACCACACACCTGATCAGGTTCACAGTAATAAAGATCAGAGACACACAGGTTATGTGAGTAACAGTGCCCTCTGGTGGAGAATCTTCATTCTGCTTGCATGAGTTGAGACATTTTCAAAGCAAGATAATAATAATTATTATTAAATAAAAAAATGAATTAAATTATTAATGTCATGTAATGAGTTAGTACACGCCCACATACGATGATGTCATGGACCAGGAAAAATAACACACGTGTTAGTTATAAAATAGTTGTAAGATGCACATCCACCCTTGATAAGTGTATGTGTGTGTGTGTGTGTGTGTGTGTGTGTATGTATGGGGGTGTGTACACACATACACTGAAACTACCAGGAAAGTATTTTCATGGCTCTGTGATTAAAATCTCGAGACGATTTAACATTTAAAGAGCAAACACGACGTCATTCACATTCCTCCTGTTACATGCTTCTGGACATTTAAGATTCACACTCACACTGTGACTCACACACACACTCACACACACACTCACACACACACACACACACACACACTGTGACTCACACACACACTCACACACACTCTCACACACACACTCATACTGTGACTCACACACACACTCACACACACTCTCACACACACTCACATACTGTGACACACACACACACACATACTGTGACTCACACACACACACACACACACACTCACTCACACACTCTCACACACTCACTCACACACACACTCATACTGTGACTCACACACACACACTCACTCACACACACACACTCTCACACTCATACTGTGACTCACACACACACACACACACTCTCACACACACTCACTCACACACACTCACACACTCTCTCACACACACTCTCTCACACACACTCACTCACTCACACAGACACTCTCACTCACACACACACTCACTCACACACTCTAACTCACACACTCTCACTCACACACACACACACACACTCTCTCACACTCACACACACACTCTCACTCACACACACACACACTCTCTCACACACACTCACTCACACTCACACACACACTCTCACTCACACTCACACACACTCTCACTCACACTCACACACACACACACACTCACACACACACTCACACACACACTCACACACACACTCACACACACACACTCACACACACACACACACACACACACACACACACAC
>JANDJT010000179.1:32634947-32647497 GCA_024331685.1 Stegophilus panzeri | reverse complement strand
ACAACAAGTGTATAATAATGCACACACACACACACACACACAGACACACAAACTCACACACACACACACACACACTCACACACACACACACACACGCACACAGACACACACACTCACACAAACACACACACACACGCACACACACACATTTATATTAACGCACTCGTCCTAACATGTTATCGGCTCTACAGTAATTCACAGGGACTTGTTGTCGGTCTGCGCTCTTTCGTTTTCTCCTCATAAGTATGAGCATCAAAAGACTTTTCAGTGTTCAGCTCGACATTAGCAGCATTGGCCATTTTGTCCCAAAAAGTAGCTAAGCTGCTAGCTGAAGAATTCAATTCAGTGTTATTTATATAGCGCTTTTTACAATGGACATTGTCTCACAGCAGCTTCACAGAAACATATACACACAGGATACAGATTTTATATTTGTGAATTTATCCCTACCGAGCGAGCCGGTGGCGATGGCGGCGAGGAAAGAAGGAAGTGACAGCTAGCTAGAATTATAAACAAATCTGAGATCCAACAGAAGTTTATACGTGCAGTTTATTTACAATATTCGGTGATTCCGACGGGCGCTGATGTGTTCACGTGTGAGATGTTAGACGTGTTTATTATTAGTCACGTTTCTGTGATTGGCAGTTAGTGCGACCAGGCGGACAGATAGATCGAAGAGTGCGCTGTCCGATAAACGCCAAGATGGTTGTGGTTTTTCTCTGTGTGAACCCCTTGTTTTCTGTGTGAACCCCTTGTTGTGTAAACACAGCGTCCGCAGATCTGCGATAAACACCCAGAGACTCTCAGCTTCACTCGGTGGGGATCAGCGCCGTGTCGGGGCTTCAGAGGAGATGTGTAATAAACCAACACCATACTGCAGTGAGATATTTAATCATTATACTCACTGAAATATGGAATTCCACCAACATTAGTGAATAACAGACACTTTGGTAAACGTTTCAGGGGATCCTGGGCTTCATTTCCAGTCTTGGAATCGCCTGTGTTCATTATAGATATAAATACTTTATTAGTGGTACAAACGTATATATCTTTATACTTTATTATAGGTACATTTTTATTTATCTATATACTTAATTAGATGTAAATGTATCTATATATTTCATGTACTTTTACGCTGTTATCCCTGTTATACTAAACCACATGTATAAATTTACCTCTACACTTTATCCCTATGTTCATTTATTCATTCGCTTTATTATAAGTGTAAATTTATTTATTTATATTTATTATAGGTGTAAATGTGTATAAAATTATCAGTTTACTTTGTGTGTGTGTGTGTGTGTGTGTGTGTGTGTGTGTGTGTGTGTGAGAGACAACACACTCGAGTCCAGCCTCTGAAATCATGGCTTTTTATTATTGTCACAACGAATCAAGAATAAAAACGTGAACGTTATTAAATTGTTTATGAGCAGACGTGGCATAAATGTGACATGACGACAACAATACTGTAAAAACGTGTGTGTGTGTGTATGTGTGTGTATGTGTAGGAGTTTTTACATTTCATTTCATACATGTGTAACTGGGCGTACGCTATACATAATAAACACATTAGCATAACGCTAGCTAGGTTGGTGCTGATGACAGCAAAACAGTCCAGCTAACGTCAGCAAGCTAGATACTGCTGAAAATACAGTATAAACAAATCCTAACTAGCTTAGCTAATATTGCTAAACTATTATACTGTGTAATATTAACAAATAAGTTATTCTAAACAGTATACACCAACTGCTACTGGTGAGTTAATCTGACAAGTTAGCTAGCTAACATTAGTGCACTGCTGTGTTTTGGGAGACTGCTAGCTTAGCTTATGCTGCTTTCTTTTTTTTTTTATATATATATAATATAATCATCAGTAGTGTTTTGTTTGACCTTTTTTTTTTGTTTTTAGCTTAATATGGTGTTTATACTAAATACTAATACTAGAAATAAATAGTTTTAATTCCATAATAATCATTTAGCAGTATAAAGTTTGTTAATGATTGACATTGAGTTGTTAACAAGCTAGCTAATGTGAGTTAAACTACTGTGGTTGGAATTAAACAGCTAAACTAGGTTTTGCTGAATCGGCTGCTCAGATCAGTAAAAGCTTTATGGAAGAGACGAGAGACATCGGGTTTGTGGAGGTCTGTGAAAAGGGATAAAAATCAGGCTAAACACCGTGCACGTAGCATACGCCCAGCTACGCTACAACAATAAACAGTTCTGTTTTCCCAATCGTAGCAAATCTCACAAAATACAAACACAGACTGCAAAGAAGTTCAGTTATTACTAGAGTTATTATTATTATTATTATTATTAATACTGCTCGTTTATGATGAAGAATCTTTGGTCAGCTTTAGTGTTTACAAGAACATATAAGAAAAAAAAACAACGACACAACACTGTACAATAATTTACACAACAGAATTCATGGAATGCCACAAAATATCCCGAAACGATAAAACAACAATCATGAGGAAACGTCAACATGTTAACGCATTATTACTGAACACCAGGTGAATCCTGCACCTTCAACACACACACACACACACACACACACACACACACACACACACACAAGGTACAGTTTAATTGAAATCAAGCATCTGAGTCACGTGTATGATTATGTACAGTGTTTATAATGTCTTCAGGACAAGTACAAATGAAATACTGTAGGGAATTATGTGTTTTTTAATTTTTTAAATATTCGAGTCTTTCAGTTTAACAATGATATGAAACTCTGGATAAATCTGCAGCACCTCCTACATGATGCTGGACTGTACCGTACTTTCCAGACTATAAGATGCACTCAAGAGAAGAAATAAAAATCAGAAAACAACCTGTTTCTATCGTTTAATTGTTAAGGTCTCTTGTTAAGGTCAGTTTGGAGGGGATTTGTGAAATAAACTTAAAGATCCTTAATGTTAACAGAATACTTTGTTATTTGTTATCAGATGACCACAGACGCAGAAGCTGTCCGTTATGGTGCACTTGCACAAAGCACTGACCTTAAAAATGACCGAACAATGCTCTACTTCCTGGTTTTAGCTCCGCCCTCTTGTTTGATGGACGGTTTGTAAAGAAGCTCCTACTTTCACCTCATAATATCATGAACATTACACGCTTTCAGAAGTTTCTCGGTTTAGAAATGTAAAAATCACAAACAAGTATTATGCAAATGAGGCCGAATTACCGTAACTGCTGTAGCAGCAGGGCTACCGTAAAAAACAAACAAACAAAAACAACAATAACAACAATAACAACAAAGGGGTGTTTTATAACTAGGCTAATGAGAAAATGATAACACACAAACACGGCACATGCTAGAGAGAAGAAAAAATTCTTGTCTCATATAACAGGAAGTAAAACCATTTGGTCCACAGTAGCTGTAAATATTTTGATGACCTCACTGGCCACGCCCACTCTGTCACTGTTCTGAAGTTTAACACAGAGTACTGTAATGCTGAGATTCGTGTTTGCTGATGCAGCAGGTCTCGGTCAGGTGGCACGACGCTTTGTTATCGTATTCACAATTTTAAATCATGTTTTAACGTTAGAATTAAAAGATGAGTCTGTGATATATATCCAGTGATGTTCTGCATATTTATTACCCAGATTTCTTTTAATCAAGTGCAGCATGTTGAGATGTTGATGCTCCCTTCCGCATGATCACTAAAAAATTTGGGGCTTATTTCAGGAAATAAAATTTTTAAATAAAACCGATTTGGCACGTTTTAAAACAGTATTACATCACATGATCAAAATGTTTTCGTGACAATTTAAAATTAGTGCTAATTTTGTATAATTGAGTTATAATCAGCTATTCACCAAATCACCATTTGTTTTAAACACAGTAATAAAATCTCACTAGCATGTAGGTTTCATCACAAGTAGTTTTCATGCTAATCGTATTGCTGTGTTTGCTATATGGCAAGGTTTGCTGTTGGTTTACTGACACTATTACTAGCCATACTGCTAACTATACCACTAGCATTACTGTTAGCCATACTGCTAACCTGAAAACCAAGCTCAGTCCCCTTAAATTTTACCTTGGTAGTTTCTGTTCCTGGTCATATTGACTTTTTTCCCTGTAATTTCCTTATTGCTAGCCTTACTGCTAGGTTTGTTGCTCACCCTATAAAATGTACTAATACTTTGTTGTGGTTAAATTTTCCATATACATAGTGATTGTCATGCCGCTGCAATTGTAATGAAAGGAATAATACTAATAATAGTAATAATAATAATAATAATAATAATAATAATAATAATAGTTTGTGCTAGTGAAGTACTGAATAGTTCTGACAGGTTTGTTATTTGATCTCTTTTGATTATTCAGCAAAAAATAAAAATAAAATAAAGACTGAATCAGCCGTCTCACTGTGGAAATGTTGTTCTGTAATAAATAAACACTAATAGCACTGTTATCGAGCTGTTTAAGTATTTGGTAGTGTTTAGTAATGTAGTGAAAAATACATTTTTAACATGATGTGCTTCTGCTTCGGGATAAATTTTGATTTCTAGATATGAGACTGATCCACCAAGTTACAGGAAGTATGGTTGTGATGACTCAAGTTTCCATCCAAGTAATTTCATACATTTTCAAAAAAGAAATTAAAAAAAAAAAAAAAAAAGATTAAAAAAAACAACAACATCAACAACATATTTCTGTATGGAATTAAATTGTAGTGGAATAAATAACATAAAAGCCCATGAAATAAAATCATGCAACCATGTAGAGCCTCTCAGATGTGGCTTTTCTGACAGTCCACATCATCGAATTTTCATCATCACCACCACCTTCCAATGTTTAGGGGTTTGGGAATGTGGTACCTGTGGCCAATTAACACCAATTAAGCCATTTCCTATACCGTTCTATTGACTGAAGTGTTTCGTCTAAAGGCTCTAACCATAGAAAATATCTCTGTGAAGAGCAACCTGCCCAGTGTTAATAATATCTTGATGTTTTGTTCTGTTATACAGAGCATATTCACATTATATATTTTTCACTCACTTGGATTTAATGAAAACTTAGCTACTTGAAATTTGAATAACCCTGAAAAACCCTCTTCTGAGCCGCTCAGAACAGTTCATCATTGTGAATTTAAGGTAGAATCTATGAAGGCCTGTGCTTTTCCACTTACACACAAGTGCTGATTATTAGGGTACATTTCACCAGCTGTATACATCACTACTCCTGAGTGACGGTGGTGTTGTTTGTCAGAAGGTTCCGGTGTAAATTCGGGTTCTGGCTGTGTCGGTTGCGGCTCCTGACGGAGGAGAACGTGGTGTCACACCCTGGTACCTTGCACTTGTGCAGGAGCCGAAGGTGGACGGTTTTGTAGTGAGCCCTGAATGTGCCCTTGTTGCTGTAAACCTTCTGGCAGACGTGGCAGGTGATGGGTGTGGACGAGTTGTTGACCTGCTGCCCGAGACTGACCGCATTGGGATTCAACCCATCGCAACTCTCGTTCTCATCGCTGTCCTCCAGGGGGAGCTCCTCCTCGCTGCCCGCATCGGAGTCCCAGGAAGAAGAGTGACCACTTCCTCTGGTGCTTAGGTCCAACACGGCCTCGTCCTCCACCAGATCCTCTACGCTCTCGGAGGATTTGCTCATCGGAAACACGAGGCCCGTACGGTTTGTGCCCTTGAAGATAACAGACGTCTGGCTCAGAGGATCTTTAGGAGGGAATTCAGGGTGAGAATCAGTAGTGACGTCTCTGCAGGACGGAGTGAAGATGTAGTGATCTTTGGTCAACAGCTTGTGGTGTAAATTTAAATTTGCACTGTGTCTGAAGAGAAAAACGATACAAAAGACACAATCAGGAAAGTAGTTTGAAATGAAACACCTTTGTTCTGTAAGTCTGAATTCCTACTTGGATTGGCGATGTTCATGATCAGTTTCTTGGTGAGAATGAGTAGTTACCTCGGCCAAGTGAATGTAAGGAACTTTTAAAATACATTCAAGATACATGACTGAACCTTGAGGACCACCTTTATACCTTTATGGGGACATTTATATTGCTTAACTATGGGGAACAAATGAAGTCAAACAAACTTTAGTGAGTCTTGTGATAATCCTGACATCATCTATGACCTTTACAAACAGAGGTCTAGCTGTCATGGTACCTTCCACCATTTTGTAGAACTAATAAAGAACCTCAGACAAGTGGATTTCAGTGGGTCCTAACCCTTGGTTGTGTTGGATTTCACCTTGCTAGCACTCACCTGTCTCTGCTCCTGCGGGATGGGAACGCAGCATTGCAGCCTGCTACGGTGCACATGTGCATCTCCTTCAAGTGGACGCTGCGGTAATGCATTTTGGCGCTGTAGGAGTTTTTAAAGGTCTTATTGCAACTCTCACACTGATGGAGAAGCTCATCTTCATCATCTGCACACACTATCTGTTGGACACCATCGCCGTCTGTGTGGACCTCTGACTCACAGGGCGTGCTGCTTAGTGCCACTTGGTCAGTGGGTCGGAGATCCAAGCCTTCACTGCAGGTTTGGTCCCCAAAATCAAGTAAGTTTCTTTGCATGTTGCTGAAGGATGAAAGGGAGTGTGTGAGACTGCACCCCTGGGTTTGGTGTTTGCCCTCTGTTTCTGGTTGTTCTGTATGGGAAGAATGGGTGAGGACGGAGGGATGGATTGAGGGATGAACAACACCATGCTCATCACATTCTGTCTTTACCACACAGTCCATCCCAGAGTTCATACTGGCAGGAGGATCGTCGTCATCATCATTGGAGCTGCTTCGCTCTTCCAGCTCGTCTTTCTCTATCTTTATGGGCATGCTGGATTTACGGGATTTCTTCTTGGGCACGGGCTCTGGGTTGCTCTCCATGTCTCCTATGCTTACAGGCACGGAAGAAGAAGACAGTAGGGGCAGGGAGGGCAGATTTCCAGGTGTGTTGGCAAGCTCAGCAGGCGTCACCAGGCTGCGGTAGAAAGGCAGCACTGGCTGCACAGTCTTCAGGTTGGGGAAGACAATCCCGCTGTGGCTGATGCTTGAAAAGGAGCTGTGCAGTTTGGGCTCAGAATTGCTGATGTAGCTGGAGACAGGCCTGCTGAGGTCCCGCTTTTCTGCCTCATCCCCTGCACTCAGTCCATCCCTGACATCCCTGTCCCGACTGTTTCGATTCATGGGCATGTGCAGGCGCGGGTTCGGGTTGGCGCTGTGCCGGTTGCGGCTTCTCAACGAGCTGAAGACCATGTTGCATCCCTCGATAGTGCACTTGTGCTTGATCTTGAGGTGAACAGCATTGTAGTGGATCTTCAGCGTTCCTTTGTCATAAAAGGTCTTTTCACAGGCACTGCAGAAAACACGGCCTTTTTTCATCCCAACTCCTAGACGGATTTTCGACTCCGGCGACGCTTGTGCGATATCCGAGCTGATCGACGGTGTGCAAGGTGTCGAGGGTGAGGAATAGTTATCGCTCAGCGTGAAATCATCTGATTCTAAATTGGTGCTTACTCTCTCCATGGGTACATCTTCTCTATCTGCATCAGAGGTGAGGTGAGAGGAGGTGTCAAGGTTTGAATCCAGAATTTCGGGTCGTGCTGGAACCTCCTGCTGTCGGGAATCTGCTCTGGACCTGAGCAGCGGTGCAGGAACAGAGTTAAGCAACTGCAGAGGCAGCATGAAGGTCATGTTGTTGACCAAACTCTCAAAGTGGTGGCCACTGTTTCTGCTCAGAGGCTCCGTTGTGGCCGGCACCGATGGACGCTGCGTGCTGCTCTCTATGAAGCTACGGATGTCTGAGTTCGCTCTAACTGTCGGCACGATGATTGCTTGCCCTTCTTTGTCCTGCAGTGCCATCAGCTCCACGATAGATTTAGTCTCTCCGAAGCGGAGGAATTGCTGCAGTGTCGCAATTTCCTCCTCGAAGGTCATGATGGCCCAGCGGTCCAGCACTTTGCCAGCCACATCCTATACAAACACACACAGAAGGAATTTCATATGCATTATGAATGAAAACCCAAGCACTCTGGACCGCCATAACTCTCATAACATGACAATCCGACAGCGCCATGCGATAAAGAGTTGTCTATACATCTAATACAGCAGGACATGAAAGCTCCAATTACTGCAGTGCATCTGTAATATAATTTTTATTCATTCTGGTGATTGGGTTTGTCCCTGGTAGGGGTTGGCAGGGGTTGGTGGGGGTAGATGCGTGGCGGTACAGGGTTGGGCAGTGAGTCTGGCTGTAATTACACATGAGTGCTAGCAGTCCTTCAAAGTCATTCAACAGCTTCATGGCATAACCAAGATAAATATTTCATCATACAGCATTCATTTATATGCCTGTGGAGGATTTGACTTTACTTCTGCCGTCAAACGTGCTAACTAGAATCACACGCAACAACCTGAATACTTAACGAGCAGCAAATTGAGCAGCTCTCTCTCTCACTACTGGAGTTTTGAGGGGGGGGGTCAACGTGACAAAATTGTATTTACATGATTCACTGTGATCACATTGGTAATGAGAGCTGGAGGGAGTCTATAAGTCTCATAGCTCCAAAGTGCACTACCAAGAACTGTTTAATGATATCTTTCCAATACAAATCCAAACTGTGTGCTCTTATTTGCTGAAAGCATTAGGAAAACAAACATATTTTTAAACCATCGATGGTGAATAATAATCCTTCAATACTGTCCAAGAAACGACTAAAAACGTCTGAAGAACATCTCTAGACATTCACCCTCATTACAAACACATGGGTCAGTGAATATATATGAATATGCAAATTTGGACATACAGGGGCATGTCTTTCAGCCTTAACAGCTTAATGTTAGCTATCTTAGCAAGCCAGTTAGCCAACTGCTAGTAACCCAGCTCACATTAGTCATACAAGTGGGAATTCAGTATCAGATTCACTCGTTTTATCCATCACAATATAAAGCTGCCATGACAACCATGACTTTTCCATCATGAACATTAGCTACGCTATTTAACTAGCTAGCTTAGCATACAGGTTCCAAGGGTCATGACACCCACTAATCTCAGATGCGATTGGTCCAAAAGTGAGAAGCTTATTTTGTGACATCACAAACTGACGCATATGTAACCTCACCACCCCTGACACAACTCAAATTCAAACTTTGTTGGTCGCATACACAACCATACACAGTACCACGTGCAGTGAAATGCTTTTAACTGTCTGTGACATAAACAATTGAGTTTACATAAACCAGAATTGACTTCTATAGGAAGTCAAGGAAGGAAAAATATAAAGATATATATAATATAAAGAGAAATTTAATATGCAAAATTTTCATGTGATATAGCAACCACCAAAATTCAAACAATAAACAAATGGAAATGTTTTAGAGGAAAACAAACAAACAAACAAAAAAAAACATACAATAACCTGGTTTTAAATAATGGGTCATGTGACTGTGCTCAGAATGAACCAATCACATAACAACTCATTCTCAAATGCAATTATCATACAGCTGTCATCAGTGCAGTGAATTAGATTAACCCCCATTAAAGATCAGATGTTTCTGTATGATTTTTTCACATGTTCTTGGTTTCTGATGGCTGAAGCCATGGTCCTCAAAGATCTCTTTGTGGAAAGGTACTGATCAGGAGAGGGCTATAAAAGAATTTCCAAAACATTACATGTACCATGGAACACCATGAAGGTCATCATCAATAACTGGAGAAAATGGAGCTGGATGTCCATCCAAAACTGACACGGGCAAGAAGAAAACTTATCAGGGAGACTGGCAAGAGATCTACAGCAACGTTAAAGGAGCTGCAGGAACATCTGGCAAGTACTGCTCACTCCCTGCATGTGAAAACAATCTCTTGTATTCTTCACATGTCTGCACTATGGTGTAGGACTAAACTGAAGCCCTTTCTGATGAAAGTAAAAAAAACATCTAAGCACTAAATCACCCAAACCATTCGGCAAAAATTAGTTTTTGGGTATAATTCTAAACGATATGTTTGGCACATAAACAAGACAGGTTATCACCCAAAGAACATCATACCCAGGGTGAAGCATGGTGGTGAAGGGAGCATCATGCTACAGATCTGCTTCTCTCCAGATGGGACTGGGGCTCTAGTCAAGATAGAGGGAATCATGGATAGTTCCAAATACCAATCCCTGCAGACCTCTGTTAGACAGCTGAAGAGGAAGAAAGATTTCACCTTCCAGCACCATAACGACCCAAAGCACAAATCCAAGTCAACAAAGGAAGAAGATCCCCTCACAATCTGATAGATCTGGAGCATTTTTGCAAGGAAGAGTGGAATAAAATGACCAAATGAAGACTTGAATGTTGTTGGTTGCTATATCACAACAAAAACCTATGACTAGAACAGGGGTGTGTAAACTTTTTACATCCACTATAGCTCAGCTTAAAGTCAGAGACGTTACACAGTGTGGAAATGTGCGTGTTTACCTGCAGGACGTATCCTCGTATGTAGTCCTGCAGCGTCCAGTCGAGTGCATTGAGGATTTTGATGACTTCGTCCTGCTTCAGGACGCTGAAGAGTCGATCGAGCAGGATCTTCAGCCGCACCGGGATGGCCTGCGTACCGTACAGCATCAAACTGCAGATATCAAACACCACGTTGGAGTGAACGATCTCCACCTGGCCTCCGTCATACGTGTGCTGCATCTTCAGCTTGCTCAGAGCTACGCACACACACACACACACACACACACACAGTGTTCTCTTATTGTAACATGCTAATGCTGTGTTTCAGGAACAACAACATAAATGAATTTACTACTAATTAACTATAAATTTCACCGGAATATTGTCTAATTATAAATGAGTATCATATTTATACATTTCCATAATTACTGGAGCAGCACACGCAGCGTAAAACCCCAATCATCAGCAAATTACATTTAAATAAAGTAAAAAAAACCTGCAAAATGCTGTTTAGAGAGAAAGAAATGTGCTAAAATTAGACAATTAATAAACGATTTTAATAAACACTTGTTTATCAAAGACACAAATTATTAAATGAAATAATTATTATAATATGTATATTATATTCATTTAAATTTTATTAAATATTCCATCATTATAAACCACCTTGAGTAATTTGTTTATGTAATACTTTCTTTTCAGGGTTTAATAAAATAAAATGAGAAAATTTCTTCCAGTTATTTTTATTTTAATTAAAATTCTATATTTTTAAACTATACATTAGAGAATAATATTTAATTTATTCATTATAATTAAAGAGCTATGTTTAGCTTTAAGATGCTTGCAAATGAGATGAAATAAAGTGTCATATGTACACCTGCCCTGCTCATCACTGCTCATTTGCATACGTTTGCATATCACAATGAGTCTTTACCCAACCCCGCCCACATCCTGGTCTGCTTCATGTCGCTGTAACTGTCTCGCTGAATATGAACGACTTTATCGCCTCACAGCACAGATGCTGTGAACGCAGTTAGTTTTTGCTTGGGATTATTTATTTGTTTATTTGTTTATTAGTTAGTTTATTTGTTTGTTTGTTTGTTACCGTGAGCGACCCATCCGTGCCTGCAGTTCTCACACTGACGACGTTTCAGCTTTCCGGGTCTGAAACTGTCGCAGGTACAGTTCACCAGCGTGCAGCAAATCGCCTGTTTAATAATGCACACACACACACACACACACACACACACACACAACAGCAGCTTTAACAGAGCACCATACATAACAAGAATGAGACATTTTCTATCTCAGCTTTAATTCAAATAATCTCTTTTAATTATTCATTATTTATTTATTTTTTAAATGTAGTAGAGTGTTAATGTTCAAAACATTGACCAAACTATCTAAAGACATTATTATTATTATTATTATTATTATTATTATTATTATTATTATTATCAGTGGTAGAAGTAGCATCACTTCACAAAATTATTGTGACCTTTTATAAAAATCATTTTCTAAACAAATGTGTTTAATAAATAAAGGTTTAAATAACACACACACACTCTCTCACACACACACACACACACACACACACACACACCATCCTCTGAAATGATGTGTTAAAAAGGTTGTTATTATTGGAGTAAATAATGTGACTCTGTCCAGTTTGTTCATTAACTCAGTTATAGCAGCTGCACAATCATTTATCAAATTAAGCTTGAATCCACACATATATGTATAAGTGTGGAAATATATATATATATATATATATATTCACTATTGCTGAGTTCTAGTGATTAAAAGTGGAGAAATTAAAGAATATAGAAATATAATAGGAATATAATAATGTATAAACATAATAAAGTAGAAATATAATAAGTATAAATATAATAATGTTTTAAATATAATGTATAAATATAATGTATAAATATAATAAAGTATAAATATAATAAGTATAAATATAATAAAGTATAAATATAATAATGTATAAATATAATAATGTTTTAAATATAATGTATAAATATAATAAGTATAAATATAATAATGTATAAATATAATGTATAAATATAATAAGTATAAATATAATAAAGTATAAATATAATAATGTATAAATATAATAAAGTATAAATATAATAATGTATAAATATAAT
>JANDJT010000179.1:32570644-32582660 GCA_024331685.1 Stegophilus panzeri | reverse complement strand
TTCTCTCTCTTTATTCTCTCTCTCTTTATTCTCTCTCTTTATTCTCTCTCTCTTTATTCTCTCTCTTTATTCTCTCTATTCTCTTTATTCTCTCTTTATTCTCTCTCTCTTTATTCTCTCTTTATTCTCTCTCTTTATTCTCTCTTTATTCTCTCTCTAACTTAATAAGGCAAAAAAACAAGCTTTGTAGAAACTGTAAAGAAGTGTAAACTCCTCCTACATGTGTGCGCGTTTATAAATGCTTTATTAACACACTATGAATATGTGTGTACTCACTTTTGTTGCCAGCGGTTTAGACATTAATGTCTGTGTGTTGAGTTATTTTGAGGGGACAGCAAATGTACACTGTTACACAAGCTGTACACTCACTACTTTACATTGTAGCAAAGTGTCATTTCTTCAGTGTTTCACATGAAAAGATATAATCAAATATTTACACAAATGTGAGGGGTGTACTTACTTTTGTGACATACTGTAATTAAACATTATTATTTTGTCTCATTTTAACCCTTAAAACTATTTTTTGTTATAATTAAAGAATTATTTTGCGATTTCGATTACAGATGTCAAGCTGTTGATGATGAAGCAGTGATTCTTCTCGATGATTGAGTATTAGGTTGTGAATATATTTAGTTTATCACCGAATAGTAACGCGCTCCAGAAAATATGAAGCCACGCCCATGATGATCTAATATTTACATTAGACAGTAAACATAAAGAGTAAACACCTGCTGTACCCCTCTGTACCTGACTCAGCATTATTATTTACATAATTACAGTCACAAAGCGGTTTAGAAGCAAAATCGTTTATTTACTGAGTATTTCTCAGGTACGGTAAACATTTACACAAAACAAAACGTGCTGAAAAGCACACAGATACAACATATTTATATAATTAAATATAAATTATAGAGAAATTGGTGACTATATATAAATTAATGTAACAAATGTAACGTATTTGTGTAAAACCGTCACGTGCTGATATCAGACCTCTGACTCCACCTGGTGGCCAAACAGAGTTCTGCTCCTAACCGCATTACACGCATCAGTTTTTTGTGATTGTTGTGGACAAAAGCGCTTAATTTTTCTGCGGCTTTTTTCAAAAGATGTGATGCAACATGGAGTTTTTTGTGCTTTATTTTTACAGAAAACTACTCGAATCTGTGAAATCCAAATCGCAGGCAACAGTTCTGCGCTCTTTCTCAATGATGTTTGTTAGTAAACGAGAGATTTTAGCTGTACTCGTGTTCGATGCACGTGAATGGAAGAGGGTTTCAGCTGAACGCGCGTCGTGATGACGTCACATGGCGCGTCTCGGCCCGAATCTGCTGTAATTTTGACCAATTCCAAGCTGATCAGAATATTGCAGCGTTTGCTCGATTTTGCATTAATTTCTGCGAGCGTGAGCTCCAGGAGGAACTGATTTACACACCACAGGCTCCGTCCTAAAGCCCCTCGACCTGCCCTAACTCCACCGTCTGATTTTCCTCAAGCTGCAGAAATAAACATGCTGAATGGGGAAGTCTGACCCGGAAATGATGAAAAACATGAACACTCCTCTATGAAAGTGTGTTTAGTTAATGAAACACGAACCAGTTTATGATGAGTATGAACTCAGTGTTTAACTCTTTACAGTAATCAGATGATGAGTGCTGTATGCGTTACTGTGTTCACTGCTGACCGTGTGGCAGCAGCCATTTTGACACGACGTCATGTGCTGAGTTCGGGGTCGAGGGGAGGCTTTCTTCAGAGTCAGAGGTCAGAAATTCAGATTCATCTTTACCACATACTCACTCACACACTTCTGTACTGTTCTAGAGCACGTGTGAGAGAAAGGAGCGCGGATCAGGAGGAGAGACAGACAAATGATGGATATCTTTCTCTTGTTTGAATGAACCCTAATAAGAAAACATCTCACATGTGTGTGTCCTGAATCTGTCACACACATGCACTTCAGTTAAACACTGACAAGTCATATGTGTGTGTGTGTGTGTGTGTGTGTGTGTGAGCATGTGTGTGTGTGTGTGCGCGCGTGTGTGAGCGTGTCTGTGTGTGTGTGTGTGCGTGAGCGTGAGCGTGTGTGTGTGTGTGAGCGTGAGCGTGTGTGTGTGCGTGAGCGTGAGCGTGTGTGTGTGCGCGTGTCTGTGTGAGCGTGTCTGTGTGTGTGTGTGTGTGTGTGAGCGTGAGCGTGTGTGTGTGTGTGCGCGTGAGCGTGAGCGTGTGTGTGTGTGTGTGTGCGCGTGAGCGTGAGCATGTGTGTGTGTGTGCGTGTGTGTGCGCGCGCGTTCAGGTGCGTTTGGCCGGTTTGGCGATGAGCTGTCTCTCTCTCTCCAGCTCTTTCTCTCTCTGCTGCTCTCGCTCCAGGGCCTCCTTCTGTTTCTGCTGCTGCAGCTTCAGCGCTCGCTTCTACACACACACACACACACACACACACACACACACACACACACAGAGAGAATCGTTATAACAGAAAGCAACACACAACAAACTTATCACTAATCAAAAGACAACAATGCACTTTCAAAGAGCTGAAAAGAATGAAAGAAAGAGGGAAAATGAGAAAAAGAGAGAGACCAATAGAGATAGAGTGATAGAGAGAGAGAACGCGATAGAGAAAGAGAGTGGTAGAGAGCGCAATAGAGAGAGCGAGAGAGAGAAGGGGCACTAGTGTGCACTTGTGCCGTGCAAGTGTGAGATTAAATCGAAGCTGCTGATTGGTCGGCTGCTCTACCGCAGATTGTGACATCATCAGCTAACAGAGTTTAAAATCTCTAACATCCACACACCAGTGTGTTTCAGTGTGTGTGTGTGTGTGTGTGTGTGTGTGTAAAACAGTACATATCTGACCTTCAGTTTGGACGTTCTGTCATGCAGGCTGATCATCTCTCTGCGTATGTTCACCAGCTTACTGTGATACACTTTAGCCTCTGTGAACTACACACACACACACACACACACACACACACACACACACATGTTAATATAAGTCATCTACACACCCAGAGACACTTTCATTCCTGGATGTCACTGATCAAACAATATATGTGTGTGTGTGTGTGTGAGTATAAATAGAGAGAGCTTTACCAGAGCGTTGACATCGATCATGGCGTTACACTCTCGAAACTTGGTTATTTCCTGTTCCAGGGTGTCGAGCAGGACGACTTGGTTTTGTCTGACAGAGAGATAAATATTATTAGCAGCAGGTTAGACTCTGACTGCTCGTCTCTGTGTGTGTGTGTGTGTGTGTGTGTGTGTGTGTATTTATTACGTGAGTTCCTGCATTGTATCTCTGGAACGCTGTAGATCTGGGAGGTAGTGTGAGATCAGACCCTCGCTCAGTTTCTCTACACACTCCTCCTTCACCAACACCAAATCCTCCAGGTACTGAGGCCCGCTTACAGCACACACATCTGCTCACACACACACACACACACACACGTCAAAAACAATGTAAACATATTAATGCTGATTTATTGTGTGTGTGTGTGTGTGTGTAAAACCTTTCTCAGGTGAAGATTCACTGCAGGACAGATCCACATCTCCTTCTGACTCCATTTTGTCTCAAATCTCCTCCTTTTCAGCTTTTCTCACTGAAATAATAATGGCTGCTGTTCAGCTTCCTGTATTACAATAATATTATGACATTCCGCCATTTTGTGTTATATATATATGATGTTTATGTTATAACATTCCGCCATGTTTATATACAGCGCATCTCGATCTACTCGTTTATTTAAGCTTTCTCAAATTCATATATAAATAAATCAGGGCGCGTTTCGGTATTTTTTGCACATAATAAATATGTTAAAATCGTTCACCGTTTCTCTAAAAATGTAAATATATATATATGTTTATTTATTTATTTAAAAACACCTCTTACCTTCCTGCATATCAGCTGCGAAAAATATCACGTGATTTTCCATACCGGAAGTGTTGATACTCTTTGCGCTGATTTCCAATGTAAGAAATGCGGAAGTGAGAGTGGGGAATGATTTGTACATCAATAAATTATGCCCACTGTTCATCATGTGACCACGATGACGTTTCAGCATGGAAGAATAGTACCGACTCTTTTCTAAGGAAAATGTCGTTAAAAAAAGCAAACAAAGAAACAAAACACACACACACACACACACACACACATATATATATATATATGTTATTTACTGTTTATTTATTGTCACCAGTTATCACTGAGTGACTTACGGCTGTGAGCCACTCCTAATACGTTGACGTCACTGTCCAATCAGCGGGCAAGGTTAGATCCGCGCGCGCCAATCCAACGAAGGAGGCGGGAAACGGCGAGCCAATCCCAGCGCAAGAGGGCGGGGTTTTAATGAAAAACGGGTAGGGAAAGAAGTACCTCGTGACCTGTTGTGATGCAAGCAAGCTGCCAAAACGAGAGCGCTATTAAGAACTTTGTACAGCTCGTTCCTGTAAACATGTGTTAGTTATACTGAAGTGTAACATGGCGGCGTTTCCATTCATTTAGGACTTATTTTAACCTCCAGAAATGAGAATCGGGCGGTGAGTATAGTGTATACTGTGTGTTTGGCCTCGCGCCTGTCAAATAGCGATACTGACTTCATGTTCATTTCACTCTGAATAATGGGATTTATCTCACCTGACTCTTCATGTCAAATAATTATCAGAGTTTACGTTCAAAGTCTTGATTTTACTAAAGGAATAAGATAAAAGAATACACCTGAGCTACTTAATAAGATAATGAAACTGTTCCTTTGTTAGCGATGTGCTAATTTTATTGTCCTTTCCAAATATCGCGATACTACACGGTATCACTGATTGAAGCTCAGTGTACACCAGATATCACGATACTAACACGAAATGTCTGACTGACAGATGGGCTGCTATTTAACAATAGTTTTTTTAAAGATAAAATACGTGTGAAATTAGGGATCTTTTTAGTCTGTGAAGAATAAACATACTTGTAATGTACCTAAAGATGTTTTGCTGAATGTCGCCGACGCGTAGGGAATGTCGCTGAAGAGTAGGGAATGTTACTGAAACGTAGGGAATGTCACTGGAGAAGTAGGGAATGTCACTGAAGAGTAGGGAATGTTGCTGAAACGTAGGGAATGTTACTGGAGAAGTAGGGAATGTCACTGAAGAGTAGGGAATGTTGCTGAAACGTAGGGAATGTTACTGGAGAAGTAGGGAATGTCGCTGGAGAAGGAGGGAATGTTACTGAAACGTAGGGAATGTCACTGGAGAAGTAGGGAATGTCACTGAAGAGTAGGGAATGTCACTGAAGAGTAGGGAATGTCGCTGAAGAGTAGGGAATGTCGCTGAAGAGTAGGGAATGTCGCTGAAGAGTAGGGAATGTCGCTGGAGAAGTAGGGAATGTCGCTGGAGAAGGAGGGAATGTCGCTGGAGAAGTAGGGAATGTCACTGAAGAGTATGTCACTAAAGCGTAGGGAATGTCGCTGAAGTGTAGGGAATGTCGCTGATGCGTAAGGGACTGTCGCTGAAGTGTAGGGGACTGTCGCTGACGCGTAGGGAATGTCGCTGACGCGTAGGGAATGTCGCTGAAGCTTAAGGGACTGTCGCTGAAAAGTAGGGAATGTCGCTGAAGCGTAGAGAATGTCGCTGATGAGTAGGGAATGTCGCTGATGAGTAGGGAATGTCGCTGAAGCGTAGGGAATGTCGCTGAAGCGTAGGGAATGTCGCTGAAGAGTAGGGAATGTCGCTGAAGCGTAGGGAATGTCGCTGGAGAAGTAGGGAATGTCGCTGGAGAAGTAGGGAATGTCACTGAAGAGTAGGGAATGTCGCTGAAGAGTAGGGAATGTCGCTGATGCATAGGGAATGTTGCTGAAGTGTAGGGAATGTTGTTGAAAGTGTACCGAAAGTGTAAGGAATACCCAAGTGTACAGACTACTACTCATATGTGTGGACTACTGAATGTAGGGAGTACACTCACATGCACAGAGTACTGACTTGTACTGAATACTGAGTACCTATTGTAGGAAGTACTAAATATCGGCAGTACTGGCATGTGCATAGTACTGATGTGCAGAATACTGAACATATGGAGTTCTTATGTGTGTGGAGTACTGAATGTGGGGAGTACAGATGTGTTTGGAGTACTGAATGTGGGGAGTACAGATGTGTGTGGAGTACTGAATGTGGGGAGTACGGATGTGTTTGGAGTACTGAATGTGGGGAGTACAGATGTGTTTGGAATACTGATGATGATCAAGATGAACACCAGGAGTTCTATTTCTTCAGGAGAGAGATACCTGAGATAAAACCACTTTACACATCATCAGCACCAAACATCACACTTCCCACCTCCACCCTGTGTGTGTGGAGTTTGCATGTTCTCCCTGTGATTCGGGGGTTTCCTCCGGGTTCTCCGGTTTCCTCCCCCAGTCCAAAGACATGCGCTGTAGGCTGATTGTCCGTAGTGTGTGAATGGGTGTGTGTGATTGTGCCCTGTGATGGTTGGCACCCGCCCTGAGTCCCCTGGCATCGGCTCCAGGCTCCCTGCAACCCTGCGTGGGATAAGCGCTACAGAAGACGGGTGGATAATAATAATGATGATGATAATAATAATAATAATAATAATAATAATAATAATAATAATAGTAATCTTTATTTAGGAAGTAAGTTTACAAAGCGCTGTACAGGAGGTGAGGAATTAATCAAATGAATTACTTCTTAAGCGTGTCCAGGTCCTGGAGAGCTCTCGAGTCATCAGGGAGGGAACAGAACGTAGCTTCACCGCTGTTTAGTAACGAGCAGCGTGGTTGTGTGTGTTGTGTTTGAGAGCTCTCGCTGGAGCTTCTTATCTTCTTATTCCGCTGCATTCTGAACACGCAGCAGGACAGAAACACGCTACGACACGCAGGTCCGATCTCCATGATGTGAGTCATATGGCGTAGCGCTCGGCTGTTTCTCAGGCGACGGGAATCAAATGATCAACCAACGCGGAGGGTTTCACTCAGGTCCTTAACTGTAGCTTTTGGTTTTACAGAAAATCCTTCAAAGCCTCAGAGTGAAATCCACACTGACCTCACTGAGGACGGACTAAACGTCTTCCTGATTCATCACAACGTACAATTTACAGCTTCTGTTCTTCTCACGGTTCTGTTCTGAAGATGTTTCAGTACCGATCCCTGTCCTACGTCCTGTATCTGTGTCTCATCAGAATAGAGGTGAACGTCAGCATCATTTCTGGGTCTTATACGCCCATATATGGAAGTAAATGCAGAATAGTAGTGGGCCTAAATCAGAACCCTGTGGAAGGCCATGTTGTTCTTCTTTATAACTTTCTACTTAAACTACCACACTGGTAACACTCCGTTTAATCAGATCTGAAAAGTCCAGTGTGTCGAGTAAAATATCTGCGTTAAACACTGCGTTCACATCCAACGGAATGAGAACGGAAATACCTCCACAACATGAAAAGAGCAGTGTGTTACACCACAGAAAAATCCCTGCTGTAACCTCAGGAAGCTCTCGAGTGTCTCGTTCTTCCACATACTTCAGGATGAACCTGAGACCAGATCACAAACAGTCAAAAATAACTGAAGATGATGAAACTCCACATCACAATCACAGTACTGAGTTTCAGAGAACACTCTGGTGCACAGCCACGGGGGAAACTCAAACTGTGGAAACAGAAAAGTCATGAGGTCTGCAGAGCCTCCCGATGAACGGATCTGGCCTTGATGTGAACTCCAGAGCCGTGGTTCCTCCGGCTGTAATCTAATGAAGTGAATTAAGAATTCTGTTTAATTCCATTTCAGTGTGTAATCATCTCTCCTCGTGTCTTCTTGCTCTCAGTTGTTTATTTTTCCCCATATATATTTAAACATGAAGCTGAACAATGGTAAATAAAGAGGTTCCTCATCCTACATGGTGTCAGTCTGAGGGGAAAAACCATGAACCTGCACTCTGCTGTGTAGCCACGGGAGAAGTCTGAGAAGTCTGTTCGGATCCGGGTGGTTCTGGAGTCGTGTTCCGCTCAGCAGACTGACGGATCGTCCGTAAAGATTGGATTACGTTAGGAATGTTTGAATGACGCTCAACTTCCTGGTGAGATTCCACCGTCTGTCTGCTGAAGGAAATCTGAATACCTGTGCGTGAACATGAGCTTCAGTTGCGTTAGCTTCACTGTTCAGCTGCGAAAGCAAACGCAGTGGCTCATAATCGCTCACATTGTTCCCGTGATTATTCCGTTGCTGACTCGTGTTGTACTTCCTTCTCTTTATATTTTCTCAGGTTTCAATCCGCTTTGTTTTGCAAAAATACGTCCAGATCGCTGTCATTCCGTGCCGTCTGTCTGTTGGCACGACAACGTACACCAGTCTTGCGGTATCACCTGCTGTCAGTTGTTGGTGTCTGGGCACCTTTCATGATGATACTCGATACCAGTACTGGGTCGATACTGCGTCTCTATTCGAAACAAACAAAACAATGATGCATGTAAACATGAAACAAATCCAGTTCTAGATATAAATGCTGCACAGAACAATCACAGTGAAGGTGAAGGAACTTCCTAAAGTTCTCAGGGACAACATTACCAAACAACACTCGAATGGAAAAAGCAACAGAGCCTTAAACATCTCAGTCAGTACAACTGGTTCCATAACAGGCAGGTGGAAAGCTCATGGAACAACAAGCGATCGTCCCTGGACAGGTGAATCTCACCAGACTTCACCACGCTCTCAGATTAATGATGAAGGTAAGAGAGAAAGCAGCAGGAACAACAGTTACACAGAGAACAATCAAAACCAAGCGCTTCTGCACCTCACGCTAACCTCCTCCGCTGAAAAACAAGTGCTGAGGCGTGCGTCTGAAAGCTTCTACACACACGCCAAATATAAACAGAACCATGCTGTGTGTGAATCTGAAAATATACTGAATACCCATCAAAAGTGTCTGGATGTTTATTTATTCCCCTCGCTGTGTTTTTACTGTCATGTGACCACGTGGATCGGGATTTCAGGGATGAGTTGAGTACTCGAGCTGCGAGTGCATCGTTCACGCAGAAGTTCAGGGGTTTGGGGCGGCTGTGGTTCAGGTGGTAGAGCGAGTTGTCCACTAATCGTAGGGTTGGCGGTTCGATTCCCGGCCCACGTGACTCCACGTGACTCCACGTGACTCCACATGACTCCACATGCCGAAGTGTCCTTGGGCAAGACACTGAACCCCAAGTTGCTCCCGATGGCAAGTTAGCACCTTGCATGGCAGCTCTGCTACCACTGGTGTGTGAGTGTGTGTGAGTGTGTGTGAGTGTGTGTGAGTGTGTGTGAGTGTGTGTGAGTGGGTGATGAGACACAGTGTAAAGCACTTCGGATAAAAGTGCTATATAAGTGCTCCATTCACCATTTATGTGTGAAAGTTTCTTTCAGTAGGTTTTAAGATGAAGGTCTTGGAGAGTCATGAGGAGAAGGCCTGAGTGGATCTGGGCAATACCACAACGTAATATCAACGTATATCACAATATACGCTCCTGATCTATTATCCAGTATATCGTTATAACGTTTCATAAATATTCCATCTAATCGTTTACCAACTCGGACTGAAATCAGCTGATTACATGTTAGTTCTGGATCCTTAAAATTGTAAAAATGTTTATTTTAATTTTTATAGTTTAAAAAAAGAATAATTTTTTAAAAACTTTTTAATTTGCGATGCAGCTTGTGGAGTTTTTTGTGCTTTTTTTCCTTCAGGGAACTGAATCGGTGAAATCACAGTTGTAAATTTGAAACAGTTCTGCGCTCTTTCACAGTGGTGTTTGTTGGTAAACGAGAGCTTTTAGCTGTACTCGTGTTCGACGCACGTGAAGGGAAGAGGGTTTCGGCTGAACGCGCGTCGTGATGACGTCACGTGACGCGTCTCGGCCCGAATCTGTGGAAAACCTGCAACTTCTCCGGATCTCGCGGCGTTTCCTCGATTTTGCGTTCGTTTCAAATCGTGAAATCCCGGAGGAGCTGAGTAAAGTTTGGAGCCTTTAAAATGGTTAAAATGACATTTTTAACTAGTATTATTTTTTTTATTTATTCCATTTTAAATGTTCAGTTTGTTTTGTAATAAACTCAGCTCAGTTTGGCCAGAAGTTTAGTTAGCAAGATTAAATTTCGTGATGCGTATCGTAAAAACGTCTTTGCGTTCGTCTGCACGGTTTAACGTGATTTATCGATGTTTGTTTTTTTTAATTCCAGGTGTTTTGGAGAAGGACTTGTTGCACCATGAGAGGGAAACTTGAAGACTCTTATTCAGCTGTCAATCAAAGCTCACATCTGGCTTCACATCACACGAGCTGATCTCTAATCAGTTAATATTTCCCCACTGCACACACACTCTCTCTCTCTCTCTCTCTCTCTCTCTCTCTCTCTCTCTGACGATGTCGGGGGCGGACCTTCTGTCCCGTGTGAGCTCGGTGTTCCGCAGGGAGAGAACAGACTGGGACCTCAGCGACACGGCCGCCTTCGATTTCTCTGAGGACCTGGCGGAGGACGAGATGCCGAGGTTCAACAAGCTGAAGGTGGTGGTGTCGGCCGAGATGGACGAGTACACGGGGTCGTCTCCGAACGGCGCCGCCGTCAGCACCTTCATCAGGGACGGCCAGGACGACGACGACGACTCGCTGCTCGGCTCCACCTCCGGGCTGGGGGCGGAGCCGTGTGAAAACTGCACTAAGAGGAAGGAGGACGTGAAACGGCGCAGAGTGATGAAGAAGCTGGCGATGGCGGCGGTGCTTTATTTCCTGTTCATGATCGGCGAACTCGTAGGTAAAAAATAACAAGAACATAACTAAACACACAAAATAAACATTATTAAAACCTCTCGCTAAGAGTGTGTGTGTGTGTGTGTGTGTGTGTGTGTGTGTGTGTGTGTGTTCTCCAGGTGGCTACATTGCGAACAGTCTAGCCATCATGACGGACGCTCTGCACATGCTGACTGATCTGATTGGGATTGTGGTGTCCTTACTGGCTCTGTGGCTCTCCGCCAAACCACCGACACACACCTTCAACTTCGGCCTGCACAGACTCGGTACACACACACACACACACACACACACACACACACGGTCTCTTTTCATGTTCTGATCTCCATTCCACTCCTCGGTACTGTTTTTCTGTTTGACTGTGTGTGTGTGTGTGTGTGTGTGTGTGTAGAGGTGATGTCTGCAGGAATCAGTGTGTTGTTGATCTACATCCTGACCGGAGTGCTGCTGAACGAAGCGGTGCAGAGAACACTCCGTCCCGACTTCACTATCGACGGAGACGTCATGCTCATCACCGCCGCCGTGGGCGTGGCCGTCAACCTCATGTGTGTACTGCTTTCTGATTGGCTGATGGATTATTAAATCAGTTTATTGTCAGTATTATCACTGGTCTAAAGTGTCTGTGTGTGTGTGTGTGTGTGTGTGTGTGTATAGAATGGGTTTTCTCCTCAATCAGTCAGGTCACCTCCACTCCCACTCCCACTCCCACTCTCACTCCCACTCCCACTCTGCTGGCCACGCCCATTCTCAGAGGAGAGGTCAGGGACGGGGGCAGAGTCAGCACTCTCACGACAGCTTAGCGGTGCGAGCGGCGTTTATTCATGCGCTGGGTGACCTGGTGCAGAGCGTCGGGGTTCTCATCGCCGCATACATCGTCAGGTTTAAGGTACACACACACACACACACACACACACGCTGTGTTCACTAGTTCGAAATAAAGACACTGCTTTATCACTGTGTGTGTTTGATATTTGAGAGTGTTAAGTGTTATCGTGTGTGTGTGTGTGTGTGTGTGTGTGTGTGTGTGTGTGTTCTAGCCGGAGTATAAGCTAGCTGATCCTGTGTGTACATACATATTTTCTGTGTTGGTGCTGGTCACCACGCTGCGCATCATCAGAGACACCGGCCTCATCCTGCTGGAGGGTAACACACACACACACACACACACACACACACACACAATCACACACACACACACACACACACACAATCACACACACACACACACACACACACACACACACACACACACACACACAC
>JANDJT010000179.1:32504558-32505793 GCA_024331685.1 Stegophilus panzeri | reverse complement strand
GTGTTTGGGAGGGTGGAGGCGTGTGTTGGAGGGTGGAGGCGTGTGTTGGAAGGTGGAGGTGTGTGTTGGAGAGTGGGGGCGTGTGTTGGAGGGTGGAGGTGTGTGTGTTCTCAGTGTGTAAGATTTTCAGGTGAGGTTGGAGAGTAATGTGTGTGAGTGAGAGAGAAACACAGCTGTACTCACTTTACTGAAATAAAGCATCACAGCTGGAACAGGCAGATTTGCGTGCAGACATGAACATGAAGAACATCTGGAGGAAGCTCCACCTCTGTCTGCTTATATCCACATACATATATACATTATATACTGTACACATCACCTACAGGGAGTAATATCACACTGAGGGTTTATTATATTCACAGTCACTTTATTTCAGAAGAACTGATCTGATGCTTAACTCCTTCATCTGGAAAAAAAATAAAAGTTCAAACAAGCTGATAAAATTATTTATTTATTTATTCATCATTCATACCACAATGCCACTTATAGAAATAATAATAATAATAATAATAATAATAATAATAATAATGTAATTTAAATCCGGTTTTTACTGTTTAGAGGAAACTCGTGCTGCAGTGAACTTTTCAGTAAAAGTCAGGTGGTGGTGTAATGAAGTCGTAAGAGAGCATCAGAGGGAATAAACGAGTAAATGGATGACCTTTGCCATCTCTCTCTCTCTCTCTCTCTCTCTCTCTCTCACACACATCTATGACCTTTACTGCGGTGTTTATCTTCAGCCCATCATCTGTTCCTTCAGCCTGACATTAAACAATTCACACTGAATAAACATCATTAATACACACCACAATCATCTACAATTAACTACACATCATCTATGTGTGTGTGTGTGTGTGTGTGTGTGTGTGTGTGTGTCATCTCTCTCTCTCTGTGTAAAAAGGACATTTAGTGTGTTCAGTTTCAGGAATGATCACACTGAATAAAAATGCTTGATGTGTTTCAGTAATAATACACAAATAATCAGAACAAGAATTAGCATCAAAACCTAGTGTGTGTGGAGTGTGTTTTCCCTCTGGGTTCTCCGGATTCCTCACAGTACCCTCAGTGTCCAAAAGTCCGTTTCTACACATTTAATAAGTATTTTTTTCAGGACTTTTTGCTCTGACAGTTCGGTACAATTGGTGAAGCTTGAAAACTGTTTTTGAAGTTCTCCCAGAACGGCTCCTAGTTTGGATGAAGAATTGCAGCTTGAGTGTTAGTGCCAAAGGAAAATAATA
>JANDJT010000179.1:32492058-32499558 GCA_024331685.1 Stegophilus panzeri | reverse complement strand
TGGAGTCTCCTGCTGGACTTCTTCCTGAACCCAAGGATGTGAGGCTCTGACTCCCTGGCTAATGGCACTTTGCATCTCTTTAAGTCCAAAAACATCTCCGTCATCATGTTCAGAAGGTGGGATATCGGTGTGTGTTACATTCTGACCTGTTTGGACTTCCACACCTCCAGCACAGGCATCCCAGCGATGATGGAGTTTGGATCCTCCTGAGCCGCAGAGTTCACCGTGTCGTTGGCTCCGATCACAAGCGTCAAATCAGTCTCTGAAACACACACACACACACACGGACTTAAAAGCAATCCAAGCTCAGCTCTGCATGATTATCAGCTTTGTGTACACTGTTGCTCCAAAACATTGCATGTCTGTACACAATTAAAGGATGAAAACGAATCCTTACAGAGTCAACACACACACACACACACACACACACACACACACACACACACACACACACTTGGACATGAAGCAAGGTTTTCTGAGAACTTCACACAGAGTTAATGTCACATCTGAGCTCTGACTTGAATCTACTGACTCGGAGTCTGTTCGTTACTTCACTGTGTTTGACTCAGATTATGAATCAGTGACTCACTTCATCTGTTGATGTAAATCAATTACTTTTTCAATCATCTTCTATAAATTACTGAATCATTTCCATGTTTGGTTGAATGTCAAATTTAGAATTAGAATTTGACTCAGAATTTTGAATTACTGCCAGAGATTTGTTTTTATCACCATGATTGATGATAATGGAAATAAGTGATTCTTTGTTTTTGATTCATTTTCCTCATGACAAAATATGAACTCAGTACCTCTTTAAATCTCATTTCATAGATTCCTGAATCATAGCCACGATTCACTTCAGCACTGTGATTAATGACGGGGTAAATAATTGATTCTTCATATTTCTGTGACAGGACTGAGATTAATATCTCTTAGGATAGAATATGAATCAGTAAGTCTTGGAAAAAATATTACATAACATTTCAAGAATCTGAATCTCGGTCACAAGATTTGAATATAACAATGCGGTGATTCCTTACTTTATTTATACACTGTGGTTGTATAAGTTGTATAAGTGAAGATAAACCAGTTTGAATAACTCACACTCGCATTTTTGTGTGTTTTTTAGTCCTCTGCCACGCAGTGCCAGTGAATCACTGCCTCTTTAAACCTGTTCATTCATTTCTGAATCATTGTTATGGTATTGTGTATTAAACACTGTAGTTGACACAGATTATGACTCAGCGATTCTTTAAACATGCATTTCTGAATTAGTTCCACAGGTTTTTTGTATGAATCATTATTTATTTACAATACACACACACACACACACACACACACACACACAGTGCTTGGACGTGAAACAGCGGTTTCTGGGAAATTTCACACAGCGTTAATGTTCAATCCGAGTTCTAAATCTGCACGGATTGAATCAGTGCCAGCATATGACTCAGTGACTCTTTGAATCTTATTCCAGAGATTTCTGAATCAGTGCCATGACTCGGTTTATCTCTAGTGAATCTTTGTTGGCATTCAGTTCTGAGGCATCACCCATACTGAGTTTTTATTCATCAGATCATTGGCTCTTTGCATAATCTTCCAGAAATGTCTAAATAATTCCTCTCCATATCTTTATTCTGTTTGGTTGATGACTGAATACGGTCCTTATTTGGAAAAAGTTCTCACAGAAAAAAAAGAAAACAATATAAATAAAAAAATCCATATATACTTGTAGCCATGAAACAGGTTTCTGAGAGCTTCACACAGTGTTAATGTCGTATCTGAACTCTGAGAGCAGGAGATTGTAGAAGATTGATCATTTGTGGCACTAATTCAATACAGATCATTAGATTCAGAGCTAGGATTATTTGTTTGGATCTACAAATCCACAGATTTCAGATTCAGTGACATAATTTGGTTGAATATGTTTAAATTAAATATAGACTTTTGGTTGAATAGTTAATCATTTCTTATTGTTATTATTAATTAAACTAGAATTAACAAAATATGAATCAGTAACGTTTAATCTTATGCTACTGTATTTGAGTATGAATCAAATACAACATGAATCAGTGATTCTTCATTCGGTATTTATATGCACACATTTCTGAATCACACAACACATGAATAAGATATTCTTTTAAACTTACTTTTAGACACACACACACACACACACACACACACACACACACACATATATATATAACCGAATGAATGTCTGTTTTTGTTTCCTGGCACTGGTCAATAACAGAATGTGGTTCTCAGACATGTGGTTTGGTTCTGGTGTGTGTGTGTGTGTGTGTGCGCGCTGAACCTCACCAGGGAAATCCTCATTAATCTCGTCCATTTCCAGAACGACATCGTAAGGAACTCCAGCTTCGGCCAACAGCACGTTCAGCTGTCCTGGCATGCGTCCTGCGACTGGGTGAATCCCAAACCTGAGGTCACAGTAAATTGCAAACTGTTTCATTTGATTATTAAATCAAGTGGATTTTATTATCACTTCATTTATCTAATCAGATCATAACAAATCAGGATGAAGCATCATGGAGCAGATGGAGCGTGTTATATAATAACATTGATAATAGTCTATGTCACCTCGAGATGTAAGAGCTATCGCTCTTTGCTCATAAAATGTGTTTCACAACAACATCAAGCGTGATTTAGCAAAGTAACAGGAGTTTGGGAGGAAAAACCTCTGAAAGTCCTTTATGATTTTCCTTTATATTCCCATCTCTCTCTCTTCCCTTTCCATTGAAATCATTTCCTCAGACCATTTTATACTCATTCTTTACTGATAGCCCTAACTCTAGTCCCCACTTTCTCTAGGATTTATGTAATTTTCCCATCACTTCTAGCTTCTTTCATTGTTTAGTAGCCATTTTGTCATTTTCAGTTCTCTGTGAGTTTTTTCCTTTTATGGGCACGGCTAAATATAAATCAGATGTGCTGCGAAAGCACTTGGTAATTTACAGTTGATTAGCTTTTGTCAACATAGTACTTGAGTGAAGAAAATCAGAGAAACTTTTGTAAATCTGGCAGGAATTTGTATTTCAGTTTTGCTAAGAAAATATTTACACATAACTATACTAAAAGATTGGCCTCTTCTGCCCTCCGCATTGCAACTTACAAATACTCAAAACATTTACGATAACAGATGGCTTCTGTTAGTGGTATAGTGCTGTATCCAAAATCTTCACTTGATCTTGATATACAACTTCTGAAGATGTCACTTCCTTTATTAAACATGGTGCAGGGCGTGGTGCTTGACCGTCCAGCTCCGAGATCAGCTCTAATTTTTGAACTCCGGAGTAATGCAGAGATTTTTTTCAAACCCTAACTGAAGACATCTTTTGAATGCCATCTTGCCAGGAACTCTCTCCTTCAGGATCACAACTTCTCTTATTGCATCACAGCCTTTTACACTCTTGCCATATCACGGTATGTGGAAAAGACGGATCAACTCAGCCTCTATGGAATTCCTCAGCATCTGTCTGGAAACATCATCCTTCCAGGCCTTCCTTACTCAAGCCAAACTCTCTTTAACCAACCACAGCTATTCACACCGCACTTCAACGCAAATTTCAGAGACTCTTTTTATCAGTTCCTTTGCTGCACCTCATTGTCACCCTGGATGTCACCCTGATTGACACGCCCATCAATTCCCTGCAATCCCTTCACATGATCTCACAACCTCTACCACTTTCCAATTCACCAGCTCTTATGCCATGTGATCTTGGCATTTGCTCATGCAGGGTATATGGCCCAGATTAACTTGATCATAAAGCTCATCACTGGATCTCCTCATATCTCCAGTAACCCTCCTCAGGTGATCATTTTCTTAAAAGGAATACCACCCTTCTCTTCTCACCATCCTCCAGTAGCCTCAGCTGTTTAGACAAACTGCACCCAGGAACGATCTACCACCAGCAAGTTCTATAAACACAGAAGCTGTCCTTCTTCTTGCCCTTTTGGATTCTGAAGAAACCTTTAATCCTGCATGCTGTTCTTGACAGTGGCCCGTTGACTTTCACCATAAAACCATGAAAAGACTGACCCATTGGAAAAAAGTACCACCCGCCTACTTGTTCTTTCCTACTTTTTGACCATCTCCATCATCTCCTGTCACAATTATCATCACCTCCTAATCTGCCATCCTTCCAAGCAGTTATCAGGACACTGATTCAGAACTGATCCTCTGCATCTCAGACCTGATTACCAGATTACGTCTTCTTGAGCATTGAAGCTTCCCAAATACACCAAAGCGACATCCAGATTCAAGACCTCTGAGGAAAAGAAATGACCGATGTTTGGTAAAAAACAAAAAAACACAGTCAACACAGTGCCATTCATAAATATTCACACCCTTGAACTTTTCCATATTTTACAAACTGGATTATAAATGGACTTAATTTGGAATAAAAGTCATGAATCTACACAAAATATCCAGAATTTAGTTCTGATGTAACCAGTCACCACCAGGAGTCCCATAATCCCCATGGAGAAACTTCCTCAGGACCTCCACAATCCTGAATGACCCTGCTGTCTAAAGTAAAGAAGTTGATGGACTTTCAAATAACTTTTCTTCTCTTTTGGTTGAATGTGAAAGCTGTTCCTGACCCAGGAATCCTCTCAGGTCCACCTGAGCACTTGGCTGCTACTGCTACTATTCTGTCTCCAGAGCCAGTCATCAGATAACATGATCAGGTAACATGTCTTGTTGTTCATTCACTCATCTGCAGTGAGCTCTTTATCCTGGTTAGGGTGGTGGTGGATCCGGTGTTTATCTCAGGAATGCTGTGCACAAAGCGGGAATACACCCTGGATGGGACAGCAGTCCATTACATTCTCATTCACAACTAGCAGAATTTTAGTGTCACAGATCTGCTTACTGGCATTTGTTTTGGTCGGAAACCGGAGGAACCCCACATGAACATGGTGAGAACATTCCCACAGACAGGAACCCAAGCTCAGGATTGAACTGGGAACCCTGGAGCTATACGACGGCAATGCTACACACTGCTCAACTGTGACATCCGTCTTGCGTGTTGTGTATTAAATTTCACATTTCACAAAATGGAGCGTATTGCAGATATGTGGAGCATGGAAAGCCATAAACTGCACTTTTCAGATTCATAGTATAGACAGATCTAATATAGTATAATATCGTATAGTATAGACAGATATATAATATAGACAGATATAGTATAGTATAATATCGTATAGTATAGACTGATATCGTATAGTATAATATAGTATAGTATAGACAGATATAGTATAGTATAATATAGTATATTATAGACAGATATATAATATAGACAGATATAGTATAGTATAATATAGTATAGTATAGACAGATATAGTATAGTATAATATAGTATAGTATAGACAGATATAGTATAGTATAATATAGTATAGTATAGACAGATCTAATATAGTATAATATAGTATAGTATAGACTGATATCGTATAGTATAATATCGTATAGTATAGACAGATATAGTATAGTATAATATAGTATAGTATAGACTGATATCGTATAGTATAATATCGTATAGTATAGACAGATCTAATATAGTATAATATAGTATATTATAGACAGATATAGTATAGTATAATATCGTAGAGTATAGACAGATATAGTATAGTATAATATAGTATAGTATAGACAGATATAGTATAGTATAATATCGTAGAGTATAGACAGATATAGTATAGTATAATATCGTAGAGTATAGACTGATATAGTATAGTATAATATCGTATAGTATAGACTGTTTAAAAGGTTTAAGTGAATGCGCTGAATGAAAGTCGTCTTTTGGTCAAGTAAATAAACACGAACAAACACATCGCTCCAAAGTTAGGATTTATGTCCTGAAATATCTGAGCCATGATGTCACGGTGATGGTAATAATGAAGAACACTGCAGAGGATCTCAGAGTGTACACACACACACACACACACACACACACACACACACACACACACACACAGGCCCATGGGAGCGTCGCAGTGCCTGGTTCCTACTCGTGCATGCATGTGTGTGTGTTTTCACTGCTGGATATCAGACCCAGATGTGTGTGTGTGTGTGTGTGTGTGTGTGTTCCCCACGTTTTAATGTGATGAGTCTTCAGCACTTGTCATTTACTATAATAACACTGAGAGACAGACAAAAAGAGAGAGAGAGAGAGAGAGAGAGAGAGAGAGAGAGAGAGGCAGAGGTAGATAGATCTGTGTATACAGGGCTGATAGGTGTGTGTGTGTGTGTGTGTGTGTGTTTACCTGACAGTCTTGCCCTGCTCTTTTAGCATCTTCACCATATCAGCGATGGGATATTGAGCCTTTGCTGCACACAGACCCCACCCTGAAACACACACACACACACACACACACACACACACAGATGTCACTATTCCTGCTGTAGTAAAATTATTGAGTGTGTGTGTGCGTAGGGAACTCCGTTTGATTGGATTCAGACGGCGGTGATTCCCAAATTGCTAGTGCCGTCCAGCAGATCAGAAACAGTGCGTGCGAAACACACGCACACACACACACACAACACACATGCATACACACACAGACAGCTCATGGTAACAGACCTTGATCTCTCTGTCTCACACACACACAACTCACAAACCTTGGTCACGCACACTTTACTCAGATTTCTGGAGCTCTAAATCCAAACACAGTTAAATTCCACATGCCTCTCTCTCTCACTCTCTCTCTTTCTGTCTCTCTCTCCCTCTCACTGTCTCTCTCTCCCTTTCTTTCTTTCTCTCTCTTTCTTTCTCTCTCTCTCTCTCTCTCTCTCTCTCTCTCTCTCTCAAACACACACACACACACACACACACACACACACACAACACTTCACAATACTCACTAAAACACACTACTTGTCCTATCCTATACGGTCATGTGCAAAAGTTTCCCCACAGTTTCTAGTATTAAAAGTGATATTGTATGTTTTTTTTAAATGAAAAAGATGGAAATGAAACGTAGATGTAGGACCTGCAATATGTCTGTGTGTGTGTATGAGTGTGTGTGTGTGTGTGTGTGGTATAAATTATAAAATGAAGGAATACTGCCCTCTGCTGCCTAATGTCTGCATTACAGGGTTGTCTTACAGTCATCAGTTAGCTCTAAACCAGGATGCTTTTCTTTACTGACATTAAATTATTGACAAATAATTATTGCTATTAAATGATTTATGGTGTGTGTGTGTGTGTGTGTGTGTGTGTGTGTGTATGTGTGTCAGACCAGGTGTGATAATGATGGTGTTGGCCTCTCTGATCATCTCCACCACCTGATCCAGGTTCACCTCAGTGTGTGTGCCGATAATCTCCATCGGCTTTCCTCCAGCCATGGATGTGGTTCCGTATCCACCAAGGATCACATTAGGAAGAGAGCGATTCATCGCCTGTTTTACACACACACACACACACAAACACACACACACACACACACACACACACACACACACACACACACACACACACACAC
>JANDJT010000179.1:32456678-32467635 GCA_024331685.1 Stegophilus panzeri | reverse complement strand
GAAAATCTGGTACCGTCAACTTTTTTTCTTTTTAGTACCGACTTGGTACCGAAGTACCGGTACTTTTGACAACCCTACCAGGGAGTACACTATAGTACAAAAAAAGTACACTACTCAGTAGTTCAGTACACAGTACAGTACAGACAGAAGGACCAGTACTGATTTCACTGCACCCTGGTTCACTTCCCCTAGATCGGCTGTGTTCCACTTCATCAGTACCAGTAAAGGTCATTAGATGCGTGTTAGACGATCAAGTCTTCATTGTAGACTTCAGTTCATGCCTTACCCAGAATGCATTTCTGCAGTCTGATGCGTGTGTTCATGCGTGTGTGTGTGTGTGTGTGTGTGTGTAGGTGATCCTGAAGGAGCGTGAGGTAAAGGCTAAGCTGTGTGTGAAGGAGCAGCCAGATGACGAGCTTCACTTCACCGACACACTCACACAGGAGACAGTCTCACAAGAGGGTGTGTATACACACACACACACACACACACACACACACAACCTGTATTAGATCATCATGTTTCAGATTAAAGTATGACAGTTTTCCATTCACACTGACAGCTGATGATGTCACAGCAGCTGACCAATAAGTAGCTTCTCTTTAAACATAACACACACGCATTTTAAATACACACTTCCTCTATACATTCTTCTTTTGTTTCTCTCTTTTGTTTGTGCATGGAAACTTGAGGTTCACGTATTCTGCTGTGTGTGTGTGTGTGTGTGTGTGTGTGTGTGTGTGTGTGTGTGTGTAGAGAATGGTCTGAGCATGCCCAGTGATGCCTCGCTGTCTCCAGCCAGTCAGAATTCTCCGTACAGCATCACTCCGGTGTCGCAGGGTTCTCCAGCCAGCTCAGGCATCGGCAGTCCCATGGCCTCGTCCACCATCACCAAGATTCACAGCAGGAGGTTCAGAGAGTGAGTCCACACACACACACACACACACACACACACACACACTTATAAAAATGTTTGGTCTGTTGATCACTGGCTCTTTTGAATAATTGACTTTATTCATTGTACTGATTATTGAATGGTGTGTGTGTGTGTGTGTGTGTGTGTGTGTGTGTGTAGGTACTGTAACCAGGTGCTGAATAAGGAGATTGATGAGAGCGTCACTCTGCTGCTGCAGGAGCTAGTGCGTTTTCAGGAGCGAGTGTATCAGAAGGAGCCCAATAAAGCTAAAGCTAAGCGCCGCCTGGTCATGGGTTTGCGTGAGGTCACCAAGCACATGAAGCTCAACAAGATACGATGTGTGATCATCTCGCCTAACTGTGAGAAGATCCAGGCCAAGGGTGAGGGGTGTATTGACTTCTAGCACTCAGCTGATCAGTTTTAAAGCTCTGGAATGTTCCGTACACTCAGGGTATAGTTGTGAACCACCAGGGGGCAGCAGACTGCCTGTTTCCTTTTACAACATTCTGTACAACTGAGTTCACTTAGGTGTGTGTGTGTGTGTGTGTGTGTGTGTGTGTGTGTAGGTGGTCTGGATGAGGCTCTGTATAACGTGATAGCGATGGCGCGTGAGCAGGAGATCCCGTTTGTTTTCGCTCTGGGGCGTAAAGCTCTCGGCCGCTGCGTTAACAAACTCGTCCCCGTCAGTGTAGTGGGAATCTTCAACTACTCCGGAGCAGAGGTACCCACACACACACACACACACACTTATACACACACACACACACACACACACTCTTATACACACACTTACACACACTTACACACACACACACTCTTATACACACACTTATACACACACACTTATACACACTTATACACACTTATACACACTTATACACACTTATACACACTTACACACACACACTTATACACACACTTACACACACACACACTCTTATACACACACTTATACACACTTAGACACACTTACACACACACACACTTATACACACACTTACACACACACACACACTTATACACACACTTACACACACACACACTTATACACACACTTACACACACACACTTATACACACACACACTTATACACACAATTTCACACACTTGCACACATTTATACACACACACACTCTTACACACACCCGTCTTCTTCTTCTATGATTTTTCCCCTTCATTTTCTTCTTTGTGTGTGTGTGTGTGTGTGTGTGTGTGTGTGTGTGTTCAGGCTCTGTTTAACCGCCTGGTGTCTCTGACGGAGGAGGCGCGCAGGGCGTATAAGGACATGGTTTGTGCTCTGGAGCAGGAGCAGGCTGAAGAGGCTCTGAAGAACGTGAAGAAGGTTCCACACCACATGGGCCACTCACGCAATCCATCAGCCGCCTCGGCCATCTCCTTCTGCAGCGTCATCTCAGAACCCATCTCTGAAGTCAACGAGAAGGAGTACGGTACGTCTCACACACACACACACACACACACAGAATGAAGCTGAATCTTCAGGTTCACTGTATATTTGGGACTTTGGGACTGACCCTTACCCTAAAGTCATACTCAGACCCACTACACTCATTTCCCATACATGTGTGTATTAATAAGTGTGTGTGTGTGTGTGTAGAGACCAATTGGAGGACGATGGTGGAGAACTCTGACGCTCTAGAACCTCTAGAGAGCGAGTTTAACAGAACAAGCGTGTGTAAAGACGCAGAGGGAAGCGCAGATGGCGCACCGGCCACATCCCAAATCACCTCCTCCTCCTCGTCCTGTAAGGAGGAAGGGCGCACGGAGGATGGGTTGGAGCGCGCCTCTCAGCAGAGCACGGAGACGGGGTCTCTTGACGGGAGCTGCAGGGGTCCTACCACTTCGTACTCGTCCATCACCAGCGCCAGCAGCATCACGCTGGTGCCCGGGGCATTGGGCGAGGACGAGGAGGAGGACGAGGACGAAGAGGAGGATGAGGAGGATGAGTATACGCCCGAGCCCATCCTGGTGGAGGTGCCTCCTCTGAGCAGCATGATCGAGACGTGGGTGAGCACCACGCTGGAGAACCTGCAGCTCTCTGGGAAAACACACGGCGAGGAGGAGGAGGAGCTAGAGGGGGGGGAGGGGAAGGAGGAAGAGGAGGAAGAGGAAGATATCAGAGGAGTGAGTGATGAAGAGGATGAGATCGGGTCTTCTGCAGAGGATAAGCAGATGGAGAAAAACTCTGAATGACACACACACACACACACACACACACACTTCCAGCTAGATCACTTACAACAACAATCTCAGGAAACTGACGGGGACGGACCACACACGCTTCCTGTAGTCATGCAGCCACACACACACACACACACACACAGAGCTCCATGTCCGTCCATACTTGAATGAATTAAACACCTTAGTCCATGATGATGATGATGATGATGATGATGATGATGATTCTGGACATCTAAACTCACTTCTCTCACACACACACACACACACACACACACACACACACACACAGACTTACACACTTGACCACTCACACATTAAGGGATTAGATAACAGCTTCTTTTTTTTGCCTTTATTTATTCTCTGATGTTCATCATGATCTGAATCAACGACAGCGTGTTTACTATTATTATTATTATTATCAATGAACCCACTGGAGCTTGATACACACACACACACACACACACACACACACACACACACAATCTATCATCATTAGTTTAAAATGAAACTTGTTAGAGATTATAGTGATGTATTATAAAAGCTCGACTCTGATTGGTTGCTCAGTGGGATTCTCTGGTGACCGTCGTGTGTTTCGTCACTTCACGCCTGTGTGTGTGTGTGTGTGTGTGTGTGTGTGTGTGAGGCACTAATCGGAACAAGCGAATCGATCTGTAAATAGTGTGTAAAGATTGTTTCTAAAAAACGATGCGCTTCTTATTTATCATGTTTAAATAATGACGGAACAGAAATCGACATTTCCTCTGTGTTGGTTTTAAATCCTGCGTGTGTTCCTCCTTTCTCTGGACGTGTGCCGATATAACTCCCGATGTTAACGCTGTTATTTCATAACGCACCTAGCTATTTAACTTGCGCTAGCTAGCTAGTTCTATACGTTGCCTGTTAAGTTGTGCTAGATAAAATTTTATCAACCAATCACAAATCAGTTCATCCGTTTATTCACCGTCAGCCATAGACGTAGTGCTTAGCATAAAACATATATGATTATTAGCCTAATGTTATGTTGGCTAGCTTGCTAGGTGACATTAACATTAGCTAAGGAAGATGTTAGCTATCTAACCATGGCAACGATCGGCAGCAATCTACCACAGGTTTTATTTCAACACTGCTCCCTGCCCATCAGCCTATCAAGTGGAATGTTTGAAGCGTCCATGCTAACAGTATGGCGCATGTTGATTAGCGTAGCGTACTGTGAGAGTGATGATTGGGTGTGTCTTTCCTCTAATAGCTTTAGGCTGTTTTTCCCTTTTCTCCCTCTGTGCTCCCTTTAAAGTAAGTGTTATAGTGGATGTAGATCAGTAGACCGCTTTCAGGAAATTTTTCTTTTTAAATCTACCGTCAGGTCTGAAAGTCTGAGTCCACGAGCAAGAACTGTTTATACTCTGTTCTGTAATTAAACACACAAACTGATTCTGTTGTATAGTAAAGAGTCATCATTCGTCATACATTTGATTTTTAAACATCATTCACTAGTGTTAGCATGTTAGCGTCTCCTCGAGTGATTCAGTTAGATTTAAAATTCACTCTTTCTGACTGTAAATTTGACTCCTGGAGTGATTCAGTTAGATTTAAATCTGATTCCTCAAGTGAATCACTGTTAATGACTGCCTAAATGATTCACCTATGAGCTCATGATTCCTTGAGTGATGTATTTGTGAACCGCTCCTTGAATAATTTACATACATTTAAAACCGACTCTTCTAGTCATTCACTTAGATTTGTAAACAAATCTTTTACTGATTCACCTACATTCAGTAAACGACTCTTACTGATTCACTTACATATTTAAATGATTCTTTTACTGATTCACTTACATTTGGTAAACGATAAAATTATTAGTATATAATAATAATAATAATAATAATAATAATAATAATATAGTTCATGATGGTGACTCAGACTTTAGGGCCAGGACCAGATGAAGGAATCGTGCAGTTATTAGGCTTTTATGTGTAAACAATTGAGGACAGTCACACTGTGTGTGTGTGTGTGTGTGTTTATAATCATACAGTCGGAGCTTTAACTTTTATCTTTCTTACTTTTCTCCTTTTTCTGTCTGTCTTGTTCTTTTTTTGTTCTTGCTTTCTAATTTTTATATTCTCTTATTCTCTCCTCATGCTGTCTGTACTCTTTCCCTTTGCTATTCTCTCTCTCTCTCTCTCTCTCTCTCTCTCTCTCTCTCTCTCTCTCTCTCTCTATATCACTGTTTTTTTTGGGGGTTTTTTTTATATATATTTTTTTTTAACCATAACTGATATAATTTCTGTAGGATATGTGTGTTGCTGATTTGTCTTCGCTCACCTGTTTGTGGTTTTTCAACTTTATTTGTTTGAAGATTAATGTTAACATGTACGCGCACACACACACACACACACACACAGACACACACACACACACACATTGTGGTCAGCGCAGTGTGATTTGTCCTCATGGGTGTGTATACTCTGTGTCATTTGCACTATGTAAATATCGCAGACTGATTGTGACTGTGTTCATGTGAAACGATGATATGAAGGATTTCTGTCGTGCTGCTTGTGTTTCGGCGCTTCTCTAAAACACACACACACACACACACACACATACACACACTCTTTAATGTGCTCTTTATGACATTTCCTGACCAATTAACACCATTAAACTCTTGTAATGAAAACCAACTGCTGTGGCGCCTCCACTCGTTTATCTCAGATCACACACACTTGTTGTTCTGCCTGTTCAGATAACGATTCAGAACTCTCACATTCTTTAAATCAAGGTCACATGACTGCACTAAACTATGCTTCATATCGCCCTGAAGATTTTAGACTCTTCACACTGATCTCTATTCAGCAGCCTGAGCCGTCCGTCGCCCTCCTGAATCTCTTAAATCTAATGTAATGACATCAGATTCTGGAACACAAATTCACGCACACAAGCAAAAATGAATAAAATTAAATAATCTACAAACAGATTAAATATTTCATTAACAGGCCACCAGGCGGCGCTGTGTGATCAAAAATACGTCTACAGCTTTGAACACATGCACTGTACATAAAAACACATTACAGACAGCAGTGAGTAAATGAGTCAGTAGTGTTCTGACCACTAGGGGGCGCTTTGACGTCATTCACACGTCATCAGCTAATGGGCTCCATGTTCAAATAAAAAAAAAATCTAGGTTTTCTGAAGGAAAAGGATACGTTATATATATACACACACATCAACTCTTGAATTGTTATGTGTTAAAGGGCATGATGAAGTTAAATTGGAGAGGAAAGAACAAAAGAACAGACAGATTGAATAAGTGAAAGAGTACAGAGGGATTTAAAAAAAAGAAAAAGCAGGCTTATAAATGAACTGAACAAGAAAGATGGATTAAAGGAAGAGAAGATGATGTAGATGATGATATAGATGATGTAGAGGAAAAAAACAAAGAAATTAAGGCATAAAAGGAAATGTCAAGAAAAACAATTAATTGAGAAATGGGGAAAAAAGCACGATGGGGGGAAAAGAAAAGTGTTCAGAATTCGAATCTGGACGATACCACAACCACTTGTACCCAAGAGAGTAAATAAAACGGCTCTCTGGGTGGGAGGGGCTTACTCACAACAACACTAGCTAAACTAAATTGTCTTCCTCTGTGAGCTCATGTATGTGGAAGAGAGCAGATAGCGCTTCCCTCTGGATGTTCTGCTACTCTGTGATGCAGCGTGAGCAACAGTTCAGACTGACCTCTCTGTCACAAAACTGAACTCCTGGCTGTGCAACATCTGGGTCAGGATGCAAGGTGACTCAGGGTTACCTACCTGGGTCGTTAATTAAGCCTGCAGTCAAAAAGGTTCAGGAGAGGAGAGCACAGGCCTCAGAAACAACAAATTTGCACAGTTGGCCACATAACACCCTCAAATCTCCATATCCTGGACCTTCTGCTAAGTCCAGAGAAGTTTCGTTGGCCTTCTGCAAGCCTTAAACAGAGAGAGACACACACACACATACACACACTCGTGTCACAGCAGATGCTTGAGTGTCCCCCATCTACCACGTGGGTCAAAGAATCCCATGGAGTTGGCCATGATGGACTGGGGCTGCCTATTTGTCACTGTACAGCCCAAAACATTGCTGTTACATCAGATCAGTGGATATTGCAGAGGTACAGACCTCAGTCTCACTGTCGGCCCCCAACCTTTACAGGGCTCAGGGACAGGTACAGACCCTGTCAAGTTTGTCTGTCCGTTCTAAGAAGTTAATTCCCTTTTGGATCAAAAGAGTAAACTCTGTGGTTCAGAATAAAGAGTTCTCAGTGTTCAGAAGAAGGAAGATAATTTAATTCTAGATTTGAGAGGGATGAACTGGTTCCAAAAAGCTTCCCCATTTCATACACTATATGACCAAAAGTATGTTGGAAGCACACAGTTGTTTTGAACGTCTCTGTATCCTGTAGCGTTACAATTTCCCTTCACTGGAACTAAGAATCCCAAACACTGTTCCAGCATGACACTGTCCCTGTGCACAAAGCGAGCTCCATGAAGACGTGGTGTGTGAAGGTTGTGAAGGTGGAAGATCTCGAGTGTCCTGCACAGAACCCTGACCTCAACCCCACTGAACTCCTTTGGGATGAACTGGAACTGGAGTCTCCTCACATCAACATCAGCACCTTCGACCTCACTAACACTCTTGTAGCTGAATGAACACTAATCCCCACAGCCACGCCCCAAAATCTAGTGGAAAGCCTTCCCAGAAGAGTGGAGCGCATTATAACAGTAAATGGGGAATACCTTTGTGATGAGATGTTCAACAGACACATCTGGGTGTGATGGTCAGGTCTCAACAAACTTTTGGCCATATAGTGTACATTAGGTTTATCAGATGTTATTTAGCCACAAGAATGGTTCACGTTGGTGGATCTGAGCAATGCATATTTCAACATTCCCATCACTTTGAGGTTTTCCTTCCAAGAAAAGGCATTCCAATTCAAAGTCCTGAGCTTCAGTGTCTCTTTACCACCACAAATGTTCTTGAGATGCATGCAGATGGTCCTGTAACCTCTAATGGCCAGTTGCATTGCTGTATATTTATGACTGGCTCCTATGTACCTATTCTAAGGAGCAGGCCATCAGGGACACACCCATCCTTCTCACACACATTACAGTGCTCTGGTACATTCAGTAATAAAAAGCTCTGTAGTACCGAAGCAGACCAGACAATTCATCAGTGTGAAGCTAGACTCATTGAGAATGTTAGCCACACTGTCATTCCAATGTGTAGTGGACATGTTCATGCGCATTGGATTTGTGCAGGTTCCTATATGCAACACAAGCTCCAGATGATACAAGGATTTTTGATCGCAACAGTAGTCTTCTTGAAGCTGGTGGACTTCCAGAAGTGGTGCGTCAACCAGCTGGAATGAAGGACAGTTTTTCTATCCCTCAAATTTTTCTTACTGATTCTGATTCTGGTCCATTTGGGCAATGCTGTGATGGAAAGTGGTGTTTGCTCCCAGAAACTGTGGCACAAGTGGCCATCTTCACTGACTGATCCCAATCAACTGTTAATTGTGGAGAGAGAGAGAGATGGTCTGGTAGTCGTCACTCTCAGGTCATGACTTCAATGTACTAATGAATATGTATCCATTTCCTCATTATATACACTGTGTGTGTGTGTGTGTGTGTGTGTGTGTGTGATGAGATCATCTGTTATTTATCTTGGATAGTGTGTGTTGGGTGAGTCTAGTGTGACTCATTGTGAGACGAGAGTTGTAACATTGCGTGTGTGTGTGTGTGTTATGTTTGAGGAAGGAGATGGTAGTATCGTTTCCTGAGAAACAGAGTGGACACAGATGGAGAGATGCACTTTGTACATTGTGAAAATAATGAAGAGTTGGTGTATAGGGTATGGGGTTTGATGTATAGGGTACGGGGTTTTGGGTATAGGGTACGGGGTTTTGGGTGTAGGGTACGGGGATTGGTGTATAGGATACAGGGATTGATATATAGGGTACGGGGTTTGGGGTATAAGATACGGGGTTTGGTTTATAGGGTATGGGGTTTGGGGTATAGGGTACAGGGTTTGGGGTATAGGGTATGGGGTTTGGGGTATAGGGTATGGGGTTTGCTGTATAGGGTACGGGGTTTGGGGTATAAGATACGTGGTTTGGTTTATAGGGTACGGGGTATGGGTTATAAGATACGTGGTTTGGGGTATAGGGTATGGGGTTTGATGTATAGGGTATGGGTTTTGGGGTATAGGGTACGGGGTTTGGGGTATAGGTGATGAAGCCAAAACTGAACTCTCTCATTGAGATAAGAACCTTTTCAGAACCTTTATTCAGTATTTGTAGAAGCTTCTTCAGCAGCTTTGTGTCTTCTCAACAAGTCTCAACATGCTTTACACTCCAGGATTTGAGCAGTTTCTCCCATTCTTCCTGGCCGATCCTCTCAAGCTCAATCAGGTTGGATGCCAACTTCAACTCTTTTCACAGATGTTCTCTTTGGGGTTCAAGTCTGGTCTTTGGCTGGACCACTCAAGGACATTCAGAGAAGTGAAACCACTGCAGTGTTGTCTTGGCTGTATGCTTTGGGTCATTGTCATGCTGAATGATCTCACCATCCCTGATGCTGAGAACCATCCCCATTATATGGTGCTGCCACCACCATGCTTCACTGTAGGGATGGTATTAGACAGTCGATTAGCAGTACCTGGTTTTCTCCAGATGTAGCGCTTGTAGTTCAGCCCTAAAAATTCTGTTTTCATCTCATCAGACCAGAGATTTTTTTCTTTGTGCTCTCAGAGGTCTTTAAGTGTCTGCCATATGCCTTTAACACAGGAGTGGCTTTAGTCTCACTACTCTACCATAAAGGCCTGATTGATGGAGTATTTCTGAGACCTTCCAGCAGGTTCTTCCATCTCTGTGGAGGATTTCTGAAGTTCTGTTAGAATAGACATTGGGTTTTTGGTCACCTCCCTGACCAAGGCCCTTCTATCCCAGAGTTTCAGCTCTAGGAAGTCTCTAGGAGTCCCATTTCTTCTATTTCCCAATGATGGAGTTCACTGTGCTCCTGAGAACATTCAGAACTTTAGAAAGAATTTGATCCCCTTGCCCACACATATGTCTCAACACAGACATCTACTGAGAGTTCCTTGGATTTCATGGCTTGGTTTGGTCTGACATGCACTGTGACCTATGGGAACTTCTACACACTGGTGTGTATCTTTCTACATCCTGTTCAACCAGGAGAATTTACTGCAGGTAAAACTCCAACCAAGTTCTAGAGACATCTCAAGATCATCAAAGCAACCAGGATGCACCTGAGCTCAATTTGGAGAACCTTTAACCAAGAGGCTACTTATACTTATCTAAATGAGAGCTTTTAATTTTTCATTTTTAAATTATAAAAAAAGTTTTTTTTTCTTTATTATCAATCATTATGTGTTAAGTAATAACAAAAGAAAGTCAGTTTAATCCATTTTAAATGAAATATATAATGTTAAAGGGTTCTTTACTCATTTCCAAACCTACTGTGTATTCAGCAGGGTACAGGGTTTATTAATAATAATAAATAAAACAGAATGGTTGGGTAAAGGAGTTATGAATTAGGGGTTAATGCCTGAGGACAAGATTTTAAAATAACCACAATAAGAGTTGGCATTTAGAGATTAAGGGATAGGGATTAGGGGTTAGGACAGGAGTTAGGGATTAGGGGTTAGGGTATAGGGGTCAGGACAGGAGATAGGGATTAGGGGTTAGGACAGGAGTTAGGGATTAGGGGTTAGGGTATAAAGGATTAGTGTTAGTGCTCATGGTATGTGGCAGTGATGGAGTGTACAGTGTGTTAGTGTTAGTCAGAG
>JANDJT010000179.1:32434923-32445372 GCA_024331685.1 Stegophilus panzeri | reverse complement strand
TCCTCTTCTTCCTCTTCTTCTTCCTCTTCTTCCTCCTCTTCTTCCTCTTCTTCTTCCTCCTCTTCTTCCTCTTCTTCCTCCTCTTCTTCCTCTTCCTCTTCCTCTTCTTCTTCCTCTTCTTCCTCCTCTTCTTCCTCTTCTTCCTCCTCTTCTTCCTCCTCTTCTTCCTCTTCCTCTTCCTCCTCTTCCTCCTCTTCTTCCTCTTCTTCTTCCTCTTCTTCCTCTTCTTCTTCCTCCTCTTCTTCCTCTTCTTCGTCCTCTTCTTCTTCCTCTTCTTCCTCCTCTTCCTCCTCTTCTTCCTCCTCTTCTTCCTCTTCTTCCTCTTCTTCTTCCTCTTCTTCCTCCTCTTCTTCCTCTTCTTCTTCCTCCTCTTCTTCCTCTTCTTCTTCCTCTTCTTCTTCCTCTTCTTCTTCCTCTTCTTCCTCTTCTTCCTCCTCTTCTTCCTCCTCTTCTTCCTCTTCCTCTTCTTCTTCTTCTTCTTAAACTCCACGTGTCAATTCTTTATATTAATCGAGAGGAAACTAATAGTGTTTCTATCCTCAAACTTTTTCTTTATATTTCTATTCATGATCCATCCTTTACACATTAACATATTTACTGTACTTTATCTCTGTCTTTGCTTATATATATATATACAAAATAATGTCATCCTCAGAATATTTCATGTTCAGAATTCGCCGAAGTCATTAAAGCTGGGAAAAAACTAGCGTCACCGCTACAGGAACAACAACAAACGTGATCTTTATTCAACCACCAGATCTCCATTTATAAGGGAAAAAAGGCTGAAATGACTCACTGCGTATTATTTATTTTAAAATCTTATATATATTCTATTAAATGTTAGTCTTTACTACCTATTGTTCTCTTAATCGTCATCTGTTTATTTGTCGATGAATCCGTCACAATCATCACATCACACCATCTTTTACATCAAAAACAAATCTATTAGCATTACTGACAAAAATCTAACGCGTTCGCTACGAACACACACGCCGACATACACACACTCCAAAACGCACAGTAAGTAAAACACCTACAAGACTCATTCTGAACGAATCTGCACACGGATAGAGCGTTGTGTCCTCGATCCTGACGCCGAAGTCTTCAAATTACAGCAACAATTCGATAAAAATTACCTCGGCGTTCTGAGCGGAATATGAATTACACACAGACACAAACCCGAGAGCTCTCCGGCGGAAAACCGAGCCCGGGGTCGATATTCCTGCCCGATTTACATGATTTCAAATATTGATAAAGACGTACTGGACTGAGCTCCTGAACGCACCACGATTACAGAGATGTTACAAATCACAGATTATGAATTTCAGATAATGGGAGAGGAAAAAAAAAAAGGACAGAGAAGAGATAAATAATAGGAAAGAAAGAGAGCGAGGGGACAGAAAAGACGAGAAGAAGAGCGAGGATGGTGCAGAAGAGAGGAAGAAAAGGATGTGAGATGAGAGAGGGAAAAGATGTGAGAATGGGAAGAAAAGCAACATGGGGTCAGAGAAGAGAAGAGAAAAGAAGAGAAGAGAAGAGACGGGATAAGAAGAGAAGGGCGGATGAGAGGACACGACAGAAAAGAGGTGAAGAGTAAAGACAGCAGAGAGTGGAGACGGGGAGAACGGAAGGAAAGACGGTAGAGGGGTAAAAAAAAAAAAGAGGAAAAGAGGAGAGGAGATGGAGAACATATTACAGTATTAGAGAAATAAAGAAAGAAGAAAAGAAGAGGGTTAAAAAAGGGGGAAATGATCAAATAGAAGAGAAATTTGTTATGGTTTGCGTTCTTAATTGTTCTCGCATGGGTTTTTGTGCTGTTGTGGTACAAGCAGAAACATCAGGATGCACAACGACGCTCACAATTTTTTTTTTTAAAAGTGCTTAAACGCCGACATGTGGACACTGTTGCTAGGCAACCGAGCGCCCTGAAAGACGCATCACTGCTGTTTTAATTAGTTAGTTAGTTTACATAGCTGTTAAATGTTCTGTACACACAGTGTACGAAATTACACTGTAAGTACACGACCGCTAACCGTAATGCCAACGGGTTTCACCAGACTGAGCAGTGTAATGACGCGGTGACAAAATAAACCACACGAAAATGTCGGGAACGTCGACGTTTTCCTCAGATGTGTTGGCAAATTAGCGCACAAATATTCCAGGAGGATTCAATTACACCGCGATTACACTTAGCGTAAACCGCTAACCCGGCTTCGACATGGGAAGTGGTCACGTGTATGAGAACGCTGTTGCTCGGCAACCAAGCGCCAGGTACACTCAAAGGCATCTCAGTGCTGTCTTAGCTAGCTAGCGTGTAGCTTTTAAGTCGTATTCACAAAATGTAAAGATACAGCGACATTAAAAAGACACAAAAATGTCAGGAATGTCGACATTTTCCTCAGACGTGTCGGTAAATTGCTGAAAAAATGCTGCAGGAGGAAAATATTACACTGTAATTAGACGTTACGCGAACTCAGCTTCCTCCTCATTATGGGTTGTGTTGTGTTGAGGAGTAGCAACGTTGCTTCACGAGATTAAATTAAATGAGATTATTCTCCAACGATAGAGTAGTATGTGATAGAGTAGAGTAGAGTAGAGAGAGAGAGAGAGAGAGAGAGATAGAGAGAGAGATAGTGACAGACAGTGAGAGTTTCTCACGGTGTGTATCTCCTGACAGGACAGAGCGAAGCCGCTGCTTTGTGTGCCGTTATCAGAGACTCAGGGACGGAGCGAGCCGTATCTCTCCTCTGTAAACACACAAAGCTCGCTGCAAACACACACAGCGGCAGAGGGGTTTCGCAGCGAGAGAGAGTGTGTGCTTTGTGGTTTGTGGGTTGGGGGGTTTCTGACCTCCAGGCCAGTTGAGCCCCTTATTCTCCATGCCAGGGCATTTCCCATGAGGCCTTGCTGGACAGCTCGTCCAATCGGCCCCAATCAGTGGGAGACAGAGCTGTCCAGCTGCTCGCCTGTGTGTATGTGTATGTGTGTGTGTGTGTGTGTGTGTGTGTGTGTGTGTGTGCTAAATGACCACCAGCAGCAAATATTCCAAAGGCCAGGAGTTTAAGCTGTCTTTGGATGCCAGAGTGGAGATAAAGCAGCAGCTCTGGATGAGGTTAGGTTAATATCTGACCGGGGCAGAAAACCGATACGCTTATTATTACAGGGAACAGAATCCAGGATCCAGGAGTACGCAAGCATTCTGCGTTATGTGGTTGTTACACAAAACACACACCTCATCAGTGACCGGTCAATAATTAAATAACGAACGACTCGTACAAAGAAACGCATTTTTACAGTTTTAGCTCAGAGGTGAAGTGGTGATGCGGGTTTGCAGGCTTGTAGGTGGCACAGCTACGTAAGTAATAGCCTATTTAGCTATTTAGCTTGTGACTACCATCACTATTTAAATGCCATCTTGGACAACCATGATCTGCAGTTCTCTGCGAAATATTGTGCGTTAGCGCCCCACTTTCATTGTCTACTTCATTTCTTATTTCTGGGTTTTAACTGTACAATTTCTCTTGCTTAAAGGCAAACACAAGCCGGCAGCCATTTTGATCCACCGAGCTCCTGATTATTAGCTGTTTTTATTCATTTACTCCGCATGCAGTTTTTAATACAGAACTGAAGTTCAGCTACGATGTTTAATTCTGTACTGAAGCAAAAAGTCAGAGTTTCGACAAGCGAATCAGTCAAAAACGGGAAAAACTGCTACGGCTTAATTTGCATAAAAATGCACCAAGGTTACGTTTAGGGTTGGCGTTCAAAGCTTTATTTGTATGGAATCAAACAAAATGAAAACCCTTGTTTGTTCAGATTTTGTTTGAGTTTGTTAGCGAAATCAGGTTGGGCCCAATATTTCCATATATAATGTACATTTCTATATTTCTATATACAATGTATATTTCCATATTTCTGTATTTCTATGTACAATGCATATTTCTATAGTTCTAATGTTATACGCCATCAGTCAGTGTGATCCGTGAATGCAGAAAATAGGCTCACGTACACACAAAGTGAGCTTAAAGTAATAAGGATATTTGTTTCCCATTAGTATGTTTCCTTTATGTTTCGTATGTTTGTAGCTGACTTCGTTGTCGGCCATTTTGGGTCCCAGCGGCGCTAAATTGATCACATTATGCGTTCTAAGAGCACCGATCTCAACTCATGAACAAAGAATTCTGCGATTTTTGTCTGAGATAGCAAAGTCAGGACCAAAAGTGTTCAGTGCAATAACAGCTACAGGCGTCAAGCGAGAGCAACACTTACATTATTCACTTGCTATTAAAGAAATCATAATTAAAGCTGCAAATGCGAACCCTGCAGGGTTTTATCTGGCTTCTACAAATTCTTATACACCATGTTGGGTTTTGGCGAGTCACTGTCAGCTCGTCCACGCTGCTGCTCTCAGAGCGAGTGAACAAATTCACACCATCAAAGCACATCTCAAAGAAGCTCTAATGATGAGCGCACACACAGGCGTCGCAGGCCGGGAAGAGGCCACTTGTGAGGCCACGTCTCCATCCTGGTCTTCTTAGAGCCATTAGCTCGCTCTGAATCCCTCCCTCACGCCTTTCAACTTTCTCACCCTCTCAGAACGCTCTGTCCACTCTCTCTTCATCCCTCGCTCCTTTCCCTTTATTCCCGTCCCTCGTTTCTCAAAAAAAAATACCACCCCTTCTGCTTCACATCTCTGTCTCTCAAACACTCTTTCAACTTTTTTCTTTCTTTCTGTCTCTCTCTCTCACTCTCTCGCTCTCTATCCGAGTGCTTCTTTGGGCTTTTAAGCCCCGTCTTGAGCTTTCTCACAGGTAGTCGATGCTCTAAATGCGCTCCATGGAAGAAAAGACGAGTGCCAAGACTCCATTCATCGCCGACTCCATTTAGCCGGAGCGTCCTAAAGAGCTCTCCAGTCTGAGACACAAGCTTCAGCGCAAGGCTCCGGCATTGAGACCGTCTCTCTCTCTCTCTCTCTCTCCTGTTATTAAAGGAGGAAGACTTGGATGGAGAGATGAGAAGGAAATGGACTTTTATGCATCCAGGCTGTCCTTTTGTTCCTGATGAGAAAGTTGCGCCGCTAATGGTTGAAGGGCTTTAAAGAAATAAGGTGGATCGTTTTAAAGATGTTGTGGGTAATGAAGAAAGTCGTGCACTTCAAGAGAAATGTGTGTAGCACATTCTGGCAGCATAAACACTACTAGTGTGCGACGCTGACTAATAACACAGTAAAAATACTATAAATCCAATTAACATTTATATAAAAAGTGGGAGAACGTATTTACGTTTATATTTAATCATTTTGAGCAACGAAAGGACGGCAGGTCATAAACTGAGGGACACGTCTCTGGTTCTAGATGGTCTAGATCATTTGAAACCTCAGTACAGAAGCAATAATAAGCACGAAGAGCATTTTATGTTGTGTTTTATAAGACGGAAAGTGAAAAGGAGGATTATTTGTCCAGTGGTCCACGCGATAAATTCATTTGATAGTAATTTAAGTTACTGTTACCAATGTAGGAAGTTGATTATTTTCCTATAACAGCACATCCCAAAGTCTCTTATTTGTCTTATACAGTTTCCAATAATCTTTAATCGTTTAACCTTTAATCTTGTGGAATGTCTGTGAAACATGTTACTTACTTTATAGCAGCTATAAACAGCATGATGTCTTTCCCTCATCATGAATATGTATGTATATTTCTATATTTCCATATATATAATGTATATTTGTATATTTCTGTATTTCTATATATAATATATATTTGTATAGTTCTATATATCTATATATATAATGTATATTTCTATAGTTCTATATATCTATATATAATGTATATTTCTATAGTTCTATATATCTATATATAACGTATATTTCTATAGTTCTATATATGTTGCTATAGAAACAATAACGAATTATAATGAGTGCATTAATAATAATAATAATAATAATAATAATAATAATAATAATAATAATAATAATAATTATTATTCTGTGATTTGCATGTGCACTACTGTCAGAACTGCTGTTATAGAAAATTAATCAACACCTTCTGACCAATCACAGTTCGACAGCACTGTGGTATTAAGGGAATTAATACACACTTACTGGCCAATCAGAAACGAGTAATTCATTTCTAGTAATTTGTAGCTACTGTGAAAATATACTGTAGCGCAGTGTTATAGACGATAGATTCTGAATAGTGTTAATGCTGTATTTATTGTACAGTAAAAGCACATATAGTGCCTTCAGCGCCGAGTTCAGATGCTCCTCTCTAAAGAAGTGCGTAATGAAGAAATCTGATAGCTCTGTGTACGTATAAGGGATGTGCATTTACTCTGTTTTATAACATTATGAAGCATTATAATGTAGGGCGTAAAAGACCGGCACTTACTTAAGAAGCACACATGTATTAACAACAGTTTCAGTCATGAATACTGTTCAATACCGACACTAAATCCTGACTGACTTTTATATCTTCTCATATATTATTGCCTAAATATGCTATTTAATGTGAATATCTACAGTCTTTCTTACTGGAAATGACACATCTATCATTTTTTTCCCATAACATTACCTAGAGTGAAATTCCAAACACGTTTCTAACCCGTTTTCAGTCACATCTGCACCGGCGACGTGGAAGACTTTTATTCTAATTTAATGGAGGATTATAAAGACAGGAAACTGGAAAGTGAAGTTTCTGAGCAGGTGTTTTTGTTCGCATAAAGTAGCTTTTAAATTGAGTAAAAAAAACATTATTCTGAAGACCAAATGCTCTATTCAGATGATAGTCTCTCTCTCTCTTCATGCCCCTCTCTCCCTTATTGCATCAGAGATATATATTGGGGCTTTGCTTATTGATCAGAAATGGCCTCGGCAAGTAACGTTTCAAAACTTAAAAGCTAATGCACAAAAAAGCTTAAAAAAATCAATTTTTATCCCACTAAAGCCGTCCCTTATTGCGAAAAAACAGCCAAAATCAAAGGTAATATATACATTTTCCTGTGGAATCTTTATACTTTGTATTTTTCCTTTCATATAACCGAGTTGAAAAGAAGGTCTTTCTGGCCAGAGCGCAAAGTTTGAAGTTTAGAAATATTAGATTTATGATGATGGAGCCATTAGGTTAAAGTATGAAGCGGGGTGGAGGTGGGGGGGACATCGCATCCAAAAGCAATTAGAGTCGAATGAACACATCATGGTGGTGAGGTCATCTGGAAAAAAAACCAAAAAAAAAAAACAAGCTTTTCGGACAGAAAAAAAAAATAAGAGGGATTTTAGGGAACTTTGGCGCAGAGGAACTCACACCAACATCCGTAACTTCTCCTGTGCACACGCCGACGCCCTCCAGCCCTGAACACACACGCTTACTGGACTTCCTGTCAGGAATTCGACAGATATATATATATATATATATATATATATATATATACGTTTTCAAATATATTAAATATTTATCCTTTACACACCACATACTGTAAATACCACATAAAACCTTTACAACGGCTCAATGAACTGAACTGAAACTGACGTTTCCCAAGCACAAGGATTATAAAGGACTTAATAAAGGACTTCTAATCCATGCACTGCTGAATCCTGGTCTCTGATTGGTCAGAAGCTGTTTATTAGTTTTCTCTGACAGTCGCGCAGGTTTATATGAATGCCCTCATTCTAATACGTTATCGTTTCCATAGTAACAGCTCATCCACAGAGACTTGTACAGCGGACTCTCCTGTTAATAAATCCTTAACATGGGGAAGTTTTCTGTAAGGAGATGTTGATTTAATTAGATTATTCATGGAAGGAGTCTCCAGTGTCGGTGCTTTGGAACAGTCAGAGTTCACATTTGCAGATTTTCCGACATCTTCAAGACAGAGGAGTTTGTGGTTTCTTGGTAACACGAGAAGCCATATTGTTGTTGTTGTTGTTGTTGTTGTTGTTGTTGTTATTGTTTATTTTTTTTGTCTTATTAAATTCAAGGGAGAAAATAAAAGAGAGGCTGGTGAGGGAACGACTAAACGTCGATAGATAACTAATAAATAATTAATAAATACAAACTGTAATCATTGGCAAATGACTTTAAGAGAAAGGAAACATGTCAGAGAGCGCGCTTAGAGGAAAAGAATCAAATTTATGGCGCTACCAGTAACTCACACTATCCGCAGCACCGTTGTTGATTATTTTAGTATAACAGTGCAACATGGAGTGTTTTATTAGTTTCCCTGTGTGTGTGTGTGTGTGTGTGTGTGAGACGGAGTGTATCGATTGATTAGTCTTGCCGTCAGCGAGGCCAGAGGCAGCCACAGATCCGACCTTGTGATCCTATTTTCTGGACCTGCTGACACCTTCTGTGTGTGTGTGTGTGTGTGTGTGTGTGTGTGTGTGTGCATGTCAGTCTCTCTATGTGCAAACGGATTTAAGTGTGCATGTGCATGCGTGCAAACCTTATATATGTGAGCACACACACACACACACACACACACACACACACACACACACACACACTTCTGTCTGTACTGTAAATGACATTTTTATTAAGTGAGACTCTCAGGCTTGTTATTTTTTGCTGATTGCTATAAATATGACCTTAAAACTGAAAGCCTAGAAACAGAGTCTGAACAACGCTCAGGTCAGGGTCAGGCGTTCTCATCTACACACCATGACAAACCATGAAAAAATAAATCAGAGCAGTGTACTACAGCACGCGCAGCCCGCCCGTTACACTCCTTTAACCTTATTCTGTTTTGAATAAACTTTCAGACAGTAATGGAAGGTGAGTCTCCAGGTTAGAGTTTAATTCGAGCTCAGTGTGGTGTGAGAGTCGATCGTAAACACTACCTGACATCGAACCTGACCCTTTTGTTTTTTTTTGTTTTTTTTTTTACCTTGCTAATCTGTGTCTCATTCATCAATTCATCAGCAAACATTAACTATTAATATAGCGCCATTTTCTCCGCTCTCTCCACCCACCAAGTGAAAACGCACAACCTCTCTCGTTTAGAAAAGGTCACGTTACACACTGCAAACAAATGCCTTTCTTGAAACAAGCAAGACACACGTAAATCTAGTTAAAGCGTATTAACTCTACCAACACGGGTACGCAAAACTGACTGGGTAAGAATTCTTAAAAACAGCATAAATATCCAGTCACTAAAGATGCTACTGGATCTTAAAACTAGACAAAAATGCTAAAATGTAAGCAAGTTGTGCTTATTACAGGCAATGAGAACTCCGTTATTCACGATAGACTTATTTAAAACCAGTGTTTTGGTCTTTTCATTGAGCTGACTTTAAGAATGTATCCCTTCATCTAAGATTATGGACTTTAAGCAACAGCAGCGAAAGGAACGGCAATGGCGACGGCGTTCTGACGTTCTCGCGACTTTAACTGCTACTTCGTGACGTTCTACTGTAACCGTCTCCTACGGGAGAACAGCTGGTTTACCGTAGTCGTTAAAACGTTTCATTGTATATGACAATGTGATTGCATCAGAATATGATTGTACCATTAGTCTTTTATTTAATCTGTGTTGATTATGTTTTAAACTTTAATTTACTGACACGAAATCCATTGAGGCGTTCATCTTCCTCCGTGTAATCGAGATTAAAAGGCAAGTCCTGTATTGCTTACACGGTAAATCTAGGTTTTTATACTTATCGGCATCATACAAGAGTAAAAACTCTTCTTATGACAGTAGATTATTATTTAATGCCAAAAGCAATCATTCTCTTGCTTTTTTTAAATGACTTAAAAAAAAAAAAAAAAATCAATAAATGACTAAATCCTGCGTTGCGCCGTGTTGTTTACGGTTGCTTAGTGATTTTTACGTTCTTGGGTACGGCGGTGTAACAGCTTACTTCCGGTCGCCGTAGCCGTTCCATTCGCAGCTGCTGCTTAAAGTCCCTATTAATAATGAGCAACAACAAAAACAAACGTAAAAAGACACAATTTCTTCAAACAGTGTAATAAAAATACGTTACTTTGTCTTAAATGAATGCAACAGAAGCCTTGTTATCTTCTATCATTTTTATTGAAGCGGAAAAACTCAACATGCAACAACATAGCGCAGATTTTTATTGAACTGAACCAAAACTGTGGAAACAAGAACCATAAACGTAACTATGGACACAAGGTAAAAACATGCGGACTATTAAATTCAGTTCAGTTTTATTTGTATGGCGCTTTTAACAGTGGACGTTGTCTCAAAGCAGCTTTACAGAAACATATAAACACAGGATAGAGATTTTAAGTTTGTGAATTTATCCCTATTGAGCGAGCCGGTGGTGACGGTGGTGAGAGAAAAACTCCCTGAGATGATATGAGGAAGAAACCTTGAGAGGAACCGGACTCAGAAGGGAACCCGTCCTCGTCTGGGAAACGACGGATAGTGTGAAAGTAAAAGAAAGTTCATTATGGTTTTTATATGAAGTCTGTTTGTTGAACTAGTCCACTG
>JANDJT010000179.1:32384409-32401134 GCA_024331685.1 Stegophilus panzeri | reverse complement strand
TCTGTTCGGCCCTACACCTTTTTGCCTTAAACCCCCCCCCCCCCCCCCACTGTCGCCCTGCTTTATTTTATATAAATAAAAAGCATTTAGTTGAGTTGGAGAATGTTCAGCGGACGCTACAATCCGAAAGCGTCTGCTCCGTTCAGCATGAGCTGCAGAGGTGCAGCACAGAATAATAATCAACCCACTTTTGATCGCGAATATAGTTCTACTATATACATACAGTAACTTGCCGCCTCTTAACTAATATGGCAAATGTAGTCCTGTAGCCTGAGTGACATGAAAAAAAATTGTGATATAAGATCATAAAAATCTCGATTTATCTTTTTACAATGAGATTCAGAAGGCAAAAAATGACAAGCTTGGAGCCTAAAAAGCCAGTTCAGCAAGCAGCGCTGCAGTTTTATGGAAATCAGAGGGCTGCTGCCAAATGTAAATTTAATTGTGAAATGAATGGTTTTACTGAATTTTACAGTAAGTGACATACAGTGGGCGTGTCACAACATCTCTGGATGGCAATACAGTACATTTCAGAATGTTTCAATTTTCTTTGAAAGTTTCTTCGGATTCGTCTCTCCGCTAAAAGATGCCGTTTTGTTGTAATTATTTCAATGAATGTGAAAATAAAACCCCGTTAGGTTATGTTAGTAGTGTCCTTCTCATATTCATTATTGTGACCACACAGAGTCTGTTTACAGTGTCTACCAGGGTGATAAGAATATGGAGTTAAATTAAAGTTAGTAAAAGTAGTCAAATTGGCTTTTGGTGATGTAGCCCTTTTTTTGAGCCCAAAAAACATCTGAGGAGCTCTCTGCACGTCCCTGTCTCTGTAAACGTTTAATCATGATCTGACCTGATGACGTTAACGCTGGCGTTCACGGCATGTCGGAATTACTGTAATTACACCCTGGACGTTCTACTCGGAGGTGTCCATGTCCTCTCTGAATTAAATGAATCCGTGTGAGATGATGATGTTGACAACAGATTTCAAATTTTAATAATAATAATCAATTATACAAATTATTACACAGGAATATTACGATTACTACTTAACTGCATTTTACTGCTGAAGCCGCCGCAATTTTGAGTGTCTCCGCATGACGTTGCAGCAGTCAGGTGGTACTGTACCTGTCGGAGCTCTCAGAAAATTCCCAGTTCACGATTAAGTTGTAATTACGAGTTCTACGAGGACGTGAACTCTGTTTACGAGTCTTGTAATCACGGTAACTACGACATGGCGTGAACGCAGCTAATATCTCGAAACAGAAAGGGGAGGTGCTTAATTAAATATCACACGCTTGGTGCTGATTGGACACGGTGTATCACATGACTTATCGCAAGGAACGATAATTGCACTGTCTCACGCTGATCCTAGTTTTATAGTTAGCCTGGAATCAAAAATGATTTCAGTGTGTTACATATGTTAAAGTTCTATATGGTATATTCTAGTGAGGAGAAATCCTTTCTGAATGAGCCAACCTCCTTAACACCATATCTAAAATTAACATGCATATGAATGCCTTTGATAAAAATAAATAAAGCATGAATGAAACCGTCAGTAGATTCATTGAAGCTCGTCTTTATTTTTAACGTAAACGTCTCCCAGCTCTCCGTTTCCCGCTGTCTCTGAGAACCTGTCCACGTCTATACGGATAGTTCTGAAAACGTCATTTTTATTTTCTGCGTTTTTGGTCTCGCATCCAAACGTGTTCTGGTTCGCTGAAAGCAAAGATTTAAAAAAAACAAAACAAAAAAAAACACCCTTCAAGATGGAGAAACTTTAAAACTCAGTGTTTTCATGTGGACAACAAAAAAGGAATGTACGCGTGCTATGAATGCGCTAGGACTCATGATCACAACTGCTGATCGGGATTTCTTATTTGATAATGTATTTGCAGTCCTGGGAGAACACCTCCACCTCCACCTCCACGTCATTGATCAGTCCAGTGAACCTTCGGCCATGTTGGTGTTTTTCCACATTTTCTCACCTTTATTGTTTAATTAATATCACTTAACGCTATTCCTGAGGTGTTTGATGTAGCAGGTTATGATGTACTATCACTGGGCCAGAGTTTGTCCCACTGGACCACCACTTTCTATTCTGAGTTCATGTTCAGGTGTTTCTGATTACGCCTTTCAGTTTGCACATTTGTTGTGATGTGTTCATTTTTGCTACCTTTGTGTTTTTAGTCTGTTACCTCGTTTTGCACTTACAGGCCACCGTACACCGCCGATCAGCAGATAGAGAATGACGGAGCGAACCGAGTGGCAGTCATCAATATGCGGCCTGGGCCTCTGGCCCCACGTCAAATTATAAGCCACAGAAACCTCCCCGCGTCTACCGAAGCCGATGCAGCCATAATCAAAAATCAATAATCAGCGAGAGATTATGATAACGAGACGGTCCGCCACAGGAAGCGCTCTGCAGCACAAAGAAAAGTTACACAATAAATGAACGTGTCTTTCTCAAACGTCTAAAAATCGAGCTTTTATGGCTCGGACGACAAAGTCACGAACGACAAGATCGATGAGCACGAAAAGCGAAGGGAAGATGTTTCCTTCTGAAAACTCAGGAAGAAAAGACACGATTTTATACGAGCAACACGTTCTCTAAGCGGGGCGTCGTTACGAATGGAGGGAATAACACGGGCTAGTTTACATTGCATGTTATCCAGTACATCACGGCAGCCATCTTTGTTCCCCTCAAATTACTCTACAGTGGTCTGGGAATCATGTGGAATTAAGCAGGAAACTCTCCTCACTTTCTCCTTTCCTTCAGAACACAACGAGGCTTTAATCGGGAAGATTGATAATTGATCTAATCAGCTTTCCCAGGTCCAACAACCAGAGAGAAATGGAAGATGGGATTTCCACAAATTACTCCATTTTCTAAATAATCCTCATGGCCATTGTCTTCAGAAATGCCGTTCATGACGAGGAGCTCTTGGGCTGATGAAAAAGAGCCCAGCATTATTATGAGCCCTACATCAGAGCTTCTTAAAAAGAGGCACCCAAGCGTCCAGGCAGGAGATGAAGATCAGCGTGCCCAGAATGATCCTGGCAAATTCCAGTCTAACTCAGATCTATAACGAGAAAGGTGTTGGGTGTAAATGAGTTATGATCTGGTGAAGAATGGGATAGGGTCCACTAAACCCCTGAAAATGAAAATGGACTCTCCTGTTAATGATCCATTGATTATTGACTCACGGTGGAAAGAAGGTCTCCGTCTCCCTACCTCTTCATCGCTCATCTTCTTCATCATTCCACACCAACTTATAACCAGATGCTTCTCAACCTCATCTCAGGTGTAGCCTTTGTAGGAAATGTTTAAATCATTAGTATTAAATTCTCTGATTAACCATTTTCATCGATTTTGCTGGGCTTGCATGATGAAGTCACGATTAAAGCTGGCACACTAACACAAATATTAACTACACTTCAATAACACTCCAGCTGGTGAACACTAATTGTTACTAATTGGCAACTGAACCTACACCAAATAGTCAGGGTGAAGAAAGTTCAAGTTCAGTAAGAATCTTCAGTAAGCACTTTATCTTGGTCAGGGTCAGTTATATTAATAACTCCACATACCACATAATAAACGGATTAAAAACGTGTGTAATCATCGCTATGGTGAAGTTTTCTTAAAATAAGCTGATGTTTATTTAGCATTGATGGAAGGAGTCTCCAGTGTCAGTCGGAGATAAAGGCGTAACTTTAACGAAACCTTCAGGACAGAGGAGTTTCCCCGAGACGGGTGTAAGTGCAAGCATGAATTAGTTTTGTGGACTTTCCACAACATTAATTGTAACTATAAATGGATAAAAAAGTATGATGTGCCAAGTAAAATATGTACTTGCTGCACCTCCACCCTGTGTGCGGGGAGTGTGCATGTTCTCCCCGTGCTTCCGGGGTTTCCTCCGGGTACTCCGGTTTCCTCCCCCAGCCCAAAGACATGCACGGTAGGCTGATTGGCATCTCTAAATTGTCCGTAGTGCGTGAATGGGTGTGTGCGATTGTGCCCTGCAGTGGGTTGGCACCCCAACCAGGGTGTCCCCCGCATCAGACCCCCAGTTCCCTGGGACAGGCTCCAGACTCCCTGTGACCCTGTGCAGGAGAAACGGTAAAGAAAATGGATGGATGGATGGAATGTACTCGCTGTGGCATACAAGGAATAAAGCACTTCAGGGAGAACAGTAACTCCGCCTTATTATACCACTACATCGTGGATTATTTTACGTCGTTGATTATCTACAGTAAGCATACTCCTGATGGTACAGTCCACTCAGCGCTCTTCTGAACGAGCAGGAGGCACTTTAATTAAACGCCCAGCCTTTTTTGTTGATGAACAGTGTCACACATGCAGGCACACGCACACAAAAAAATTGCAGGAGCGCTTTATTAAATATTGCTCTTTGAACATATAGATGACTCATTTTTCATTCGGGACCTGTACAATTTAATTCTCCAAAAAGACCCTTGGTGCTGGCTTTTGTAGTGGGAATTAAAAAGGTGTCCCAATAAATGACAGAAGTGATTTCTCTCTCTCTCTCTCTCACTCTCTCTCTCTCTCTCACGCTCTCTCTCTATCTCTGTCATTCACTTCCTGTACAGAAGATCTCACTAAAATAAATATGCATTTCAAGCACAAGCGTCCTGAGCAATGATGGAAAGCTTTTCATAAGAAACCCTTCTGTTTCCGTGCATTTCCACGCATAGCGATACATCTCCCCCAAGCTGTGGAACCTTTCCAGAGGGAAAATACATCAATTCTGCCTGACGTTTATTATTAATAACCGGAGGCCTCGACATCAGATAGCGGGATTGGCCCTTGACGGTGTCCGATGGAGAAATGGATGAGGCTTTCCAAGGGTAGAGGAAAGATAGTAGATGATTTCTGATTGCCAGAGCAGCGGAGCAACCGCAGGAGCTCGTATAAAACGCCCAGATTTGACTCCTCTCGTCTCTCGCTGATATTTATGGTTATTTTGATGACCACCAGCCACGAGTCGTGAACCTCAAGGTGTTCCTGAGTGTGTCGAGGCTCTCACAGAAATACACATTGAAAACAAACGCGCCCTGAACCTCAGTGTGTATATTGTTTATACCACCATAGGAAAATAATCCACGATGAGGTCATGTGATGCGACCATTATCACCCAGAAGTTGATTATTTTCCAATAACTGCATGTCCCAAAGTGTTTTTTTCCTCTTCCACCTCAGCGATTTCTCCAAGTTTGCAGTTTTCGTTTACCAATGGATGGCATGTCCTATTTTATATCCATTTATAGTTACGTTGCGGAACATCCACACTCATCTTTAATCGGTTTACTGCGAATGTCCCTGTGAATGAGCCGTTACTATAGAAACAGTAACATATTAGAACGAGCGCATTGATATAAACCTGAACAAGCAGATTTGAGAATTCAACAGTGCTGTGGAATGATCCGGAATAATCCACTATGACAAAAGCAACACGATTTAAAAAAAAAAAAACACAGTTGGTGTGTGAAGTTATCGAGGTTTAATGATGAATACATAACGGCTCACTGTGTATTTCCAGGGTTCCAGGTAGAACCCGTTCAGGAAGAACCTTTAACTGTAAACAGACCCTGAGATACTGGGTGCATTTGTCCCTTGATGTGATGAACTCACCTGGTTCCTGGATAATGCAGTACAGTACTACTCCCAGTGTGGTCCAGAACCTGCTTTGGGATTCGGGGTTCTTCAGAAGCCATGCACCAAGACAGAAGCTCTGTCCTAATCACTCTCTTTTGACATGCTCTTCTTTAATTGTCTTGTAGTTGTAGTTCTTCTAGCTTCACTGGTTCTCCAATTTTCCAAAAACATGGTTCCGAGCCTAGTCTGCTTGTTTCTGAGTACACAGAATACAAGCGGTAGCCATTTTGTGTACGTGTTTAAAAGCAAGTATGATCCAGGCTTTACACGGCAGTGGTAATGGTAGTGCAGGGCATAGCTTCTTCTCCAACCAGTTCAAGTGTCTCCGGTTCTATCCTGAGCTCTGCTTAGTGTCTGTGTGGACTTTCTCATGTTCTCTGGTTTCCTTCCAACTTCCACGTTCAAGGTAGGTGGATTAGTGACTATAAACTACCACTAGGTGTGAATGAGTCTGGTGGTGCTATCTGATGGATTGGCGTCCCACCCAGATCGTATTCCTTCCACATGTCCAGTGCTCCAGGGATGGTCTACCACAATCCTAACCAGCATAAAGAGCTTGCTGAAGATGAAACACAATCGCTGTTCATGAAGTCACACAAACACACGTTTCATAACAATTCTTTATTATAAAAACCAAGAAAACGAAACAGATTTCTGCTTTTGGATCGGCATTCCTCGTCCAAACAGCTCGCACTTGATGACATAGCACAATCTGAGACCTTCCTCTTAACCAACCAATCACAGCAAGCCGTTTTTTTTATCCTAGGAGAGTCCCAGTTCTCCTCTCGACGGAACGAGCGGTAATATATATTTAGAAATGAAGGATCTGTGCGGTGCTGTGTAGATGGAGGGCATTTATCAACACCAAATCTCCTGCTTTAATTGGATTTGTGCACAGAAAGAGAGGCTCTCCATTAGCTCAGGATGGAGAGCCGAGAGGAGCAATCTCACCAATCTGCAGAGTCTCATGACATCCCACTTCACACCGAGAGGATTTCCACTGCAGAACCTTTTCTCTCTCTCTCTCTCTCTCTCTCTCTCTCTCTCTCTCTCTTCGTCCTCCTGGTTTAATCATTTACATGTTGGAAAAATTGGTGTGATTGATCTTCACACCAAAGTGTATTTCAAAAAAACATATTGACTATTAAAATAGCTATTAATCAATGAATGATAGATTGCAGGGTTCTAAACAGAACTTTAATGGTTCTCTCAGAGGTACAAGCAAATAACTTAGAGGTTTTAAAATGTCTGAGTGTGGGAATCATACTTCTGTATTGTTTTAAAATGCAAGTTAACAATGGAGCATGAAGAACTCTTAATTATACAATAGACCCTTAAAGAACCCTTGAAAGCCCCTTATTCTAAGACTGCATGTACTAATGGGTTACGTGCATGATCTACTCCAAACTATTCACCATCATTTGCTTCTTCATAGCTAGAACCTGCCAGACATTCAACATTTAGCTCTTGGTACTTATTATACTTGGGTCTTCAAGGGTTCTTAAGGGTTCTTTAATGGTGCATTGCATCTTTAAGCTTAAGAAACAATCATTTATACACTCGTAGAAAAAGTGTTCTTCAAAGGGTTCTCTGGATAGTTAAAGGTTTTTTTTTTTCTCTCCCTAAAAGGGCTTTTAGATAAGGGTTGTATGGTTCTACACATATATTTTAAAAGGGAAAACTAAAGAACCCTTAAGGATTATATAAGCATTATATTCCACTAGTTCTGTAGTTCTTTATGCTCCACTGTTCTGTTTGCTAATTACACCTTAGAACAAGGTTCCACTAAGGGTCCATGGATGGTTTCTTTGGATAGTGTAATGTTATCAGCTAAATAACACTTCAGAAGGGTTCTACTTGGAACGTTCTCTGAAAAGGACACACTGCTGCAGAGTTTTATGTAGAACCTTTGAGAATCTCACAGCTAAAACAACCGTATATCATTTAGCCACTCTTGGAAAAAAAAAAAGTTCTTCAGTACATGGAGGGGTCTTAAGCTTCTTAATAGGGTTCTGCTTGGAGTTCTTTCTAATAAGGAAATGCTCTGTTGTTGGGTAATATACAGAACCTATAATGGTTCTCTCAGAAGGACAACTGAACAATGCTTAAAGATTGTATATTATTGTGTAAAAGTGATATATTGCTGGTTCCACCAACATTATATAACTTACAACTTACACGTATTCCACTAAGGGCTATTTGGATAATTAATGGTTATTAGCGTCTAAAACGGGTTCTACTTGGAACTTCCTCTGAAAGGGAAACACTGCTGTAGAGACTTACATAGAACCTTCAAGAGTTCCACTAGGATTAAAAAAAGATTGAATGTTCTGGTTGGAAGCCTCTATGATAAGCAAACACTCTGTTGTAAGGTTCTATACAGAACCTTTAAGGGGTCTGCTAGATGGACAACCAAAGAACCCTTAAAGATTCAAAATTTAGTAAAGAAATTATATATTGCTTGTTTTGTTGTTAACTTACGAAGGTTCTAATAAGGGTTATTTCTGTATTTGGATAATTAAGGGTTATTTTCTTCCTAAACGGGTTCTACCTGGAACTCTGAAAAGGAAAACACTGCTGTAGCATTTCACATAGAACCTTCAAGAGTTTCTCCAGAGGGATAAAACAAAGTGTAATATTCGAGACCTATTGTTTTTGGTTTTTTTTTGGGAAAAAAGGGTCCTCCAGACACTTGAGGGTTCTAAGCATCCTAAATGGGTTCTACCTGGAAGCTTTTCTGATAAATGATGATCGGTTGTGTTTATCACATCTTTTTCCCCAAATACCGCTGGAGTTTAATTCACAGTATCACTGAACGCTTTGGGAATTTCATCCTCTTGGATCTCAGATTTTTATAATGACGGCGATAAAAACGGTTCTATACGGCACCGGGCGCCGCACGTCTCCTCACTCTGAGCTCAGGGGGAAATCAATGCCTGCTGTACGCTGACATTTTAATCTAAAGGTCCTGCATATTTGTTTTTCTGGACTTTGAAGCCGAGCCCCGACGTAAAGCCTATAGCCGGACTCAGCGGAGGAGGACGATGGCCACAAAGGTTTTCTTTCATTCCTCTCTCGTTTTCTGACCCTCTCCTCCTCCTCCTCCTTCTCTTTCTCCTCCCCCCTGGTTTTCTCTTCCTCTTCCTCTCCGAGGTCTTTTTCCCCCCATCTTCTCGATGCTGAAACAATCATCAATTACCCTTATCCGCCTGCGCCATCTCATCTCGCCTCATTTCAGAGATGAGGCTTCCGTGTTGGAAAAAGGGACCGTCCAATCCTCTCTCTGTCCATAACACCTCTATCTAATTCTCTCTCTCTCTCTCTCTCTCTCTCTCTCTCTCTTCTGAGATTGACAGCCAGTGAGCAAATCAATAATATTTATTGAATTGTGGCAGCTGATGCTCAGATGGAACTGAACAAACATCCAGCCTGGATCATCTGAATATCCAACATGTAACACATTAACACTCTGGACTCATGCATATTTTATTGTCTGAGTGTGTGTGTGTGTGTGTGTGTGTGTGTGTGTTGGGACGATGTTTCCCAATATGTATCCCATTGATTGGACATCACCATTTTGAGAATTCAACGCAAATATTTGCTGCATAATAGGTTTGACTCTAAGATTCCTCTATCACCTGCACACATACAAGGAAAAAAAAAAACCCACACAGCCACAGATCTCAAAAAGCTGAAGGAAAGAACCTCCAACCCTCCAAAGAACCTTATAAAAAAAAGACTTTTAAAGTCAAACTATACAGCAGTGTTTGTTTTCCAAAGAGAGCTCCAAGTAGAACCCTTTTCAGAAGCTGATCAGCCAGTAACTATGAAAAGAAAGCTTAATGGAACCACGTCTTTCTTATGTTACGTTTAAACAATTAAAGCATAAAGAACCCTTAATTATCCAATAATCCCTTGAAGAACCCTTGAAGAATCCTTCATATCTAGAACCAGTCAGATGTTCTACATTTTAACTGCTTTTGGTACTTGGTACACTCTTAGAAATCAGAAGTTCTCCAAGGGTTCATTCTATAATGAAGGGTTCTTAGCCTCCTAAAATACATTCTTCTTGGAACACTTCCTGATAGGAAAGCACTGTGTGGTACAGTTTTACATAGAACCTTTAAGGAGCATCAACAGCTCCTTAGAACCTCACAGCTTAGACAACTTGGAACTATTTATACACTCTTTAAAATAAAAAAAAGAGTTATTTCAACATTAAAGCGTTCTTAGTTTAGGATTCAACCTGGAAGCCTCTCAGATAAGGACTCTACACAGAACCTTTAATGGTTCCTACAAAGGGATAACCGAATAGCACTTAAGGAGGTGTAGAAATGATATACTGTATTGCTAGTTCATTTGGGGTTTTTCTGTCAATTTGCACATTTTAAAAACAAGGTTCCGTTAAGGGTTATTTGTATCCTAAATTGGTTCTAGCTGGAATTCTCTCTGAATTGGAAACCCTGTTGTAGGAACCTTTATAAGGAGCATATACATCAAGAACTTTGCCGCAGAAACCACCATGGACCATTTATACACTCTTAAAAAAAGATTCTTCAAAGGCTTCTTTGATCAGTTGAGCGTTCATCGCCGATCTGAAAAGTAAACCCTCTGGTTCTGGGATTCTTTATAGAATCTTTAAAGGTTCCACCAAGTATTCAAAATTTTTTGACTGATGAATCATTAGTTCTGTTGTTCTTTATGCTCAATTGTTCTGTTGTTAACTTGCATCTTAAAAAAAGGATTATTTGGACAGTTCAGGGTTATCAGGTTCCCACAGTGGTTCCAGATGGAACTCTTTCTGAAAGGAGAACACTACTGTAGAGTTTTACATTGAACCTTTAACATGCGTGTAGCATCGAGAATCTCGCAGCTGAAAACATCACTGGACCATTTCTACACTCGGGAAAGGGTTCTTCTTTGGACAGTTTGGGGTTTTTAGTTTCCTGAAAGGGTTCTACATGGAATCTACTTCCTAAATGGGTTCTACTTGATTCTACTTGCAGCTTCCTCTCTCTTTATGAACAGTTGAAGGTTCTTACTCTAGCTTCCGAAAAGCGTTCTCCAGAGATATAAAACAAACAACAAAAAAGGACAGTTCATTCTTTGGACAGTTGAGGGTTCTTAACTTCCTAACATGGTTCTACCTGGAAGCATTTTTAATAAGGAACCCCTCTGCTGTAGGCTTCACAATACCTTCTACACAAGACCTTCTCTGGTTCTACAAGAGAGGCAACCAAAGAACACTCAAGGTTCTAGATTTTAGAATCAGAGTTCTTGGACATGATGTTGTGAGTAACAGAAAGCAACCTCATGAGAAATTCCTCCTGGACTTTATTTTTCTTTTTATACCAGTGAAGTCAGAAGGAAATGTCTGAGCGCAAACTCCGCCCCTTTTGATACGAATTGTGTGATGCAAATTGTTACGAAGGTTAAAATACGGTTCTCTTCATCACTATTTGCATTGTTATTAACCTGATGCTACAGGATTTTTATATATGTGTGCTTTGTCTGGATTTTAACGAAGGCAATCCCGTATAAGAATCCCTCCGTGTTCTCGTTTCATCTCTTTCACTTGGTTCCTCAGCGCCGGATTTGTTGTTTCATCGGCAGCGTGGAGCGTCCTGGCCGTAAACAAGCCTCAATTAGCACAATGAGCGCTAACGCTAATGACACTGCCACTGCCGCGAGTCTATAAAGACAAACGGCGAATGTTTCACTTGCACAGAGAACATTTACGAGTGTGTGTGTGGAGACGTAAGCAGTGACTTCATAGTGAAGCTTCTCCCAGCTCTGATTAAACGCTCATCATTAATTCCATCTGCTTAACTCAGACAGTGGTGCTAAAGGAAGGAAAATGCGCCGTGATACTTAAAAGGGTTCTACTTGGAAGACGTTCTGAAGAGCGAATCCTTTGTTGTAGGGTTTCTAAAGCGAGGCTTCAATAATCCCTCAACCTTAAGCATTCACATTTTTTACTAAATAAATTTAAAACAAGAAAAATGTGTATTGTCCCCCCTCTTGGTTTCCTAAAGGGCTTCTATTTGGAAGCCTCTGCTGTTGGGTTCTACACAGAACTTCATGGGTTACCCAGAAGAACTAGCAAGGAACCCTTTTTTTTGGTAAAAATGTATGTTATCATTTATAATCCATAATCAATGAGGAGAAACGCTAATAATAATGCAGTGCTGCACTATGGGAGAACCTCTGATTATGAAAACAGGTTCTATATTAAACAATCATCAAGAGAATAGAGAGATGAATGTTTTTATGGTACTCAAAAAGATAGAACGCTAAAACACACAGCTGAAATGTCTCCCCATCGGCACATTTATAAACCTTTACTGCTTCTTAGCGTCTTTAACGTTTCATAAGCTTAACCGCTGATTAGCTACATAAATACAATTAAAGCATGTCTCTGTAAGGACATAAATGAGTGTGTGTGTGTGTGTGTGTGTGTGTTTTCTTGGAGAGAACCACGGATTTACAGCATGTCCAGGATAAACCTCTGGAAGGCCACGTTGTCCTCGGCTCACGCTGGGCTCTGTAAGGTCAGAGTGATGTACGATGGAGTGTGTGTGCGTGTCTGTGTGTGTGTGTGTGTGTGTGTGTGTGTGTGTGAGACAGTCTCCTAATAATTCTGCAGCTTTTTGCCTCAAATGTAATTAAACAGGAGCAGCGGGGTCCAAGGACCATCGTGAAAAAAAACAAAAAAACAATGTCAGATGGATCAAACCATCACTAGGAACCATTAGAGGAACATTCAGAGGAACTTCCCTCTCTCTCTCTCTCCCTGTCTCTCGCTCTCTCTCTCTTGCTCTCTCACACACACACACACACACACACACACACACACACACACACACGGGTCTAAATGCAATGCGTCAAATATAATTTCCATAGCACAAAATCTACCTGAACTCTCCACATCAGACCAGGCCTGAAAATAAAAGTCCATCCTCATCAGGAAGTCATTATTTCATCCTTCACTTTATTTATAAAAAGCATTCTGCTGCATTAGCACGCTTAACGTACAATAAATACATCTGAAAAATAAGCGCATTAGATACAATTGCACTAATGTAAATATTATGACGTACGAGGGGGAGTCAAATAAAAAAAATAAAAAAGTTTCCGCATCATTTATTGCAAATAGGTGTCACAAACGTGCATTACCTTTCTCTATAACCTTCATTTCGATCAGTCCGAGTGCTCCAGGAGCTTAACGCGTGTCTGGATTCCTCTAGAAGAAAACGTCACAGATTTTTTAAGGTTTCCATTTGAAGTATATCATTTTGCTGTATGCGCAAAAATGCATTACATCATCTGTAAAGTTCAATAACACACCCCTTTCTCTCTCTCTCTCTCTCTCTCTCTCTCTCTCAGCTTGTACTCTTAAAACGAGGCCTGTTCGAAGCAAGTGGTTCATTAGAGGACTTATGAAAGCTCAGCCTTCGCATGGCGCTCCAGAGGAAGTCCACGTCCCACCGTCTGTTTCTGAAAATGATAAACTGCGCCGGGCAATCGATGGAAGTGATGCCAAGGCATCGGAGAACGAGGGAGGTCATCGATGAGTTCTCCGCGTCCAGAGCCGCTCCCGGCAGGGGGACATCCGGGACGAGTCGGCCTCCGTAATGAGGCTCCGATACACAGCTGCTCCCACATGCTCTGACTGCAGTGTGGAATATGGCACAGGCTATTGATTAGCTTAATGCGCTCTATACAAGCTGTGTGCCACACACTGAGCTGTGAATACATAGGTTAGCGCGTGCGTCGAGGCGCGTGTTGAAAGCAATCTCGGATCATTTATCGGCGCTAAAAAAAGTCTTCAGCTTAAATATTACATGCTAAAGCTGAAAAGGCTACAGAGGTGCACGTGTCCTAATGCGTTATCGTTTCTATAGTAACAGCACATTCACAGGGGATTTGTAAAAAAAACGGGTTAAAAAATGTGTGCAAACATTTGGTGATGTGGTGACGTTTTCTGTAAGGAGGAATGTCTTTACGTAGCGCTGATGGAAGGAGTCTCCAGTGTCAGCGCTGTAAATGTTAAATGTAGCTATAAATGGATAAAAAGTATGACGTCATTCTTTCAAAACTGTCATTGTTGGCAGTGGTGTAAGAGGGATAAAACACTTCAGGAAGTGCTGCTATGGGAAAAGAATCAACTTCAGGGTAGTAACAGTAACTCGTTAGCTTGACGTTGATTATTTTCCTATAACAGCATGACACAGTGGTTTATTTGATATATTTATATAATTAATTAATTCGGTTATAATTGTGAATTCATTGCTAAGCTTTTAACATATATTGTAGTATATTTTTCTATAGGTATAGGTCAAAATATTTAAAATATTTACACATACTCTGAAATTTTTGAATTTCCAGCCGTTTTTTTTCTTCTTTCTATTCCAGTGAAATAAACTCCTTTGCATTGTGGGTATTTATAATTTGCTGATCTTTTTGGTGTATAGATTAACAGGAAGTGTGTGTATTAGCTGTCACTACGTCACACACGTCTTAACTGTACCTGATGAACGTACTGGAGATAAACAGACTGAAGGCACGCTTTTAAATTAAAAAAAAACAAAAACAACACGCCTTGTTTTTGTGTAGTAACGTCTGAACCGTGCAGGCGAACGTGTGGACAGTTTTAGCCCTTACGCCACAGGAGCTTCACCTGGCCTTTCTGCAATCGATGCTCCAGGTTCCCCGAGCTCTCATCTTTTGTCCCAGAGTTACGAGAAACAAGACAGCAGCGTCCAAAAATGGTGCTGAGCGGACTTACGCATCAGGCAAAGGTCAGCCGGCCGCTGAGAGACATGAAAGAGCTCGGCACTCGGGTCAATAAAGCCACGATTTCAAAAGAAGCCGCGTTCGTCCGATCAATGTCCTCACACACAAAAAAAAGAGCAAATGGACGAGATCAAACCAGGAAGACACAACGAGCGCTCTATGCATCTTTCACTATTTCGCTATTTCATCTTTCAAACTCGTTTCTGCTGATTTTCTCCACCGTCTATTAGAAATGAGGTGATACCAATTTCAATACACATCTACAAGCATCTACAGTTGCAATCTAAAGTATTCAACCCCCAGTGCAAATCAGGTTTATTGCTAAACTTTACAGACTTTCAGCTGTTTGCAGTGAACAAATCAAACAACAGGAATGGAAATAGTTCGACACGACGAATGCTTCAAGCGGTTTCTCCAAATTCAACTGAAAATGCAACTTATAATGATTTCTCCAGTTTCAAAATTATTTACCCCCTCACAACAGCACAAATATGCAAAATAGGTGTTGTCTCAAGCACACCTGATGCTAAACTAATCAAGGGCTTCATTAGTTACAGCAGGTGTGCTTGAGCTGGAACACATCAAATACCTGAACTGGCTCGGGGCAGAAAATACATCAAATACCTGGACGAGGCAGAAAAAGGAAGCTATCGACGGCTGAAAGCAGATTTGTGAGAAGGCAGGTTGTGATAAACCCTCGAGTGACTGCAAAAGACCTGCAGCAAGACTTGGTGTAACAAATACTGAGGTTTCAGTGAGCACAGTAAGGCGTGTACTAAACGCAGAAGGTTTCCGTGCCAGAACTCCAAGACGTTCACCACTACTGACCCAAAAGCGAAAAGAAAAGTCGCCCAAAATCATATAAATAATCCACAGAAGTTTTGGGATTCTGTTCTGTGGAGCGATGAAACAAAACTTTTCAGCACGATGGATCAGCGGTGTGTCTGGAGGAAGAAGAATGAAGAAAGAACACTCTGTTCACAGGCAAGCATGGTGGAGGCTCGGTGATGCTCTGGGGCTGCTGTGCATCCTCTGGCACTGGAAACCTGCAGCGTGTAGAAGGCGAGATGGAGTCACTGAAGTATCAGGAAATCCTAGGAGAAAACTTCATGCCGTCTGTGAGGAAGCTGAAGCTTGGACAATGATCCCAAGCATACCTCAAATTCAACCAAGGCTTGGTTACAGAAGAAGTCCTTGAAGATTGCTTTTGTTTGATTTGTTCATCGCAAACAGCTGAAGGTCTGTGAGGCTTGAATCATTTTGATTGCAACTGTATACAAGATGCATTAATATAAACCTGCGCTACTGTCAGAGCTGCTGTTAGAGGAAATTTAGCAACACCTTCTGACCAATCAGAATCCAGGATTTAACAGTGCTGTGGTCAAAATGCAACAATAACATACGTGATAACTCATTTCATGGATGTTCCACAACATTAAATGTAACACACACACACACACACACACACACACACACACACACACACACACAACTCTGTATTCATCTGGAGGTCCATGGCCATCCTTTTTTCTGTCTCTTAGATAGAGAGGGATAAAGAGGGGTATAGAAGATGAGTGAGAGACAGAGAGGAAAACGAATCAATAGAGCGATAGACGAGAGAGAGATAAATAGAGAGAGAGAGAGAGAGAGAGAGATGAAGGGAGGCATAGAAACAGAAACAGAGTGAGATGGAGAAAAAGAAAAGAGAGGTGTAGAGAAAGAAACCTGGAGGGGGCGGGGCTTAAGCTTGAGGTCATGGTTGAGGGTCAATAACATTTAAAGGCTGCAGCAAAGAGCTACCAACCCCCATAACACACACACACACACACACACACACACACACACACACACACACACACATTGTGATCATCGCCCACACACACTCTTTTACCTGCGGCTGTGTGTTAAAACGCCTCAGGCAGACAGGAACTGTTATCACACAGACTCTCTTTTTCCTAAATAGCACCTCTCCACTGGACAGTACCACATATCACACACACACACACACACACACACACACACACACACACACACACAGTGTAATCCAGTGTTCTTCATCAATCTGAATCTCTGTTTGAATACTGAATACTTTGTTCTGTTTATTTCCTATCAGCACTGACAGCTGTGTGTGTGTGTGTGTGTGTGTGTGTGTGTGAGAGAGAGAGAGAGAGAGAGAGATGAAGAGAGGCATAGAAACAGAAACAGAGTGAGATGGAGAAAAAGAAAAGAGAGGTGTAGAGAAAGAAACCT
>JANDJT010000179.1:32353130-32368130 GCA_024331685.1 Stegophilus panzeri | reverse complement strand
TCTCCTGGTGTTAATAGCCACTCTGCATGTGCAGAAAAGAGGATGTGACCCCAGCATGGCCACCTGCCTCAACATACTCACACTCACACACACACACACGCACTCCGATGGAGAAAGATAATAGGATGAATAAAGTATGGACAGACTCAGAGTTCTCTAGTATAAATTTGCTCTTTATTCCTGATTGATTGATTGATTTATTTATTTATTTATTTATTACAGCTGTGTGGTCGAGCACTTCCACTTTTTTTTGGCGACGAACTACAGCATGATCTTTAATTCAAGTTGCGTTTAGAGCTGCGTCTTTTCACGTATGTACACGAGCCGCATGTAAAGCGTGTAAAGTCTCTTGGGAACGACGGCCGGATTTGAACATGCCAACCATCTGGCTGAGGAACTTGCTCTAATCCTTCCTGACTGAGCGAAGAGAGCAGGCGAGATGGACTCGACCACAGATAACTTTATCCTCTGTGTGTGTGTGTGTGTGTGTGTGTGTGTGTGTGTGTGTGAGAGAGAGAGAGAAAGAGAGAGAGAGACAGAAAAAAGACAATCAGAGCCGGTGTATGAGCGCGGCGGGCGTCTTTGTGCACAGAGAATCCTCTTTGTGTCTCTCTATAGGAGACCTGCTGTGCCCATGAGGCACAAGATGCTGGAAATCTCTCAGAAACACCTGCTCACGGCAGAGGAGCAGACGGCCATGTCCTCGCTTCACCCGCGCAGACCCGTCGCATCTTTTTCTCCATTAGCCACTGACCTGACAACAGTGTCCTGTCACCAAAAGCACATCCCGGGTCTCGAATCAGCAGATAAAAGCTTCTCCTCCACTCTACAGCCGGCTGTCACTTCCATTTTGCGTAATTTGGGCAGTAATTTGTTAGCCTCGATCAGCGACTATTGAAGGAGAAGCACCTCGTTGTCCGAAGTCATTATGATCAGGGAGGGCTGAAGAAAGGAAGGGACTGTAATATAAAAACTTCCTCGCAGACGTGCTGGAAACAGAGCTTAGCACTATAGTACCGCTGAAAGAAAAAAGACATTTATATTTTTTAAACAAATATAACTGGCATCAGTCTCTCATTTGATATTACAGCGCTGCTGAATTCTGGATTCTGATTGGTCAGAAGGTGTTGATTCATTTTCTATAACAGCGGCAGGTTCATATTAATGCGCTCATTCTGATACGTCATCGTTTCTATAGTAACCGCTCATTCACACGGACGTACATGTGTACAGTGGAGTTTTCTGTAAGGAGACGTTTAACGTTTGTGGAAGGAGTCTCCAGCGTCAGTCAGAGGTAAAGCCATATCAAGACAAGCATGCGGGAAAATGTGAGTGAACAGTTTTGTTTATATGTATTTACATCTACATTTATGGCATTTGGCAGATGCCCTTCTCCAGAGTGACTTACATTTATCTCGTTTATACAACTGAGCAGTTGAGGGTTAAGGGCCTTGCTCAAGGGCCCAACAGGCGCAGCGTGGTGGTGCTGGGATTTAAATTACGACTTTCTGAGCATCTTAACCACTGAGCTTCCACTGCACTACCTGCATATAACATGAGTGAGAACAGGAACGAACTTCTATAGTTACATTAAATGTAACTATAAATGGATAAAACTATTACGCATGGTTTTAACTGAATTAATAAATCAGTTGCTGTGGTCTAAGAGGAACATAATCAACTCCAGGGGGGTAAACATAAGTCCCAGGATTCTGGGAATGTTGAACCCTGGGAGTCTAGGACCCTGGGAATCAGGCTGTGGAAACCCAGGCTGTATTTGGTACAATGGTGGCTCAGTGGTTAATCAGTCTGTACAGGATTTCAATGACTTTCTGCGGAAAACTGCTTGAATCGGCGAAATCCCAATCGCACGAAATTGTTCCGCGCGCTCATTCGCAGTGACGTTTGTTGGTAAACGAGACCTTTTAGCTGTTCTCGTGTTCGACGCACGTGAATCAAAGAGTGCTTTGGTCTAACGCGCGTCGTGATGACGTCACATGATGTGTCTTGGCCCCGAATCTGTGGAAAATCTGCAGTAATTCTGAAAAATTGCAAGCGCCAACAAATATTGCGGAGTTTGGGCAGTGGAAGCTCAGTGGTTAAGATGTTGGGCTACTGATCGGAAGATCTTGAGTTCAAACCCCAGCACTACCAAGCTGCCACTCTTGGGCCCTTGAGAAAGGCCCTTAACCCTCAACTGCTCAAATGTATAAATGAGATAAATGTAAGTCGCTATGGATAAGGCCGTCTACCAAATGCCACAAATGTTGTTCTGCGTTCATTTCTGCGATCGCAAAATCATGAAATCCTGGAGGGACTGGTTAAGGCATGGGGCTGCTGATTAGAAGGTCGTGAGATCAAATCCCAGCACCATGAAGCTGCCTCTGTTAGCTCCTCGAGCAAAGCCCTTCACCCTCAGCTGCTCTGGTGGATCCCAACTCGACTGTAAGACACTTTGGATATGGACCTCGTCTGGCTCCACAAGTTTGTGCTCAACCTGACGATCCGTGTTCGATTAAATCCATCGGAGCCGTCTGAAAACGTGCTTCAGTGGAAGAGAGAAGACCCGAGGACAGTCTGATGCTTTGTACAAAAGGATTTAACACGATCAATATCAGAACTAATGACTTAGTAATAATGCAGGATTCTCAATATGGACTATGTCAAATATTGAACATTTCTTTCTTTTAAATTTTTCCAAAAAATGATTGATCACTGTATGTACACGTTAGCATTTGAATGAATTATGCGGCATCCCAATAACAGCGACAAAAAATGTTTGTGATACTATGTTGCGACAGAAACATTCCTACAACGTAAGGCTTCCATTAACACACACATATATACAGTACACACACACACACACACACACACACACACACACAGAGAGCTTCAGCAGAGTTGTGTGCTGCTTCGATGAGATTGGAATCGATACTTTTTGCGCCGTCATTTGTCACATATTTACAAGGCTGAGAAGCAGTCCATTCTGAGACAGACTAATCTATCAGAGCAGCTGCTCTCTCTCGCTCTCTGTCTCTCACATCGACTCGTCCGGCGTGACAGATGAGGATATGAGAACCCCTGAAATCGGACAAAGCCCTGAAGCGTGCAGGTCCCTTCACCACGTTTCATTTGTTTCCCTCTCCGCTCTTCTGTATCTGACTGCATCTCAAACACAAATTCATCACCATCCCGACTGTATGAAAATAAAATCACCGCCTGACCTCAACCAGTACCGGCCCTTCTCCTGTCAGAGACGTCTGTCACGTGGAAAAAAAAACAAAACAAAACACACGCTTGAAACAGAAAATACACAAAAGGAAATGAAAAGACAGCGGGTTTGTTTTTTTTCCCAGTGTGCTCAAATCCGGAAACATGATCTCGAGCATTTTTTTTTTCCCGGGCTCCTTTCGCGATTATAATAAATTTTTCCGCACTTTACAGGAGACCTGCGGTGCACATTAGCCAGAGAGCCTGACTCGATTTTATTCAGAGGGGCGCGGGCAGACGGAAACCCGTCTTAAAGGATGACCGCTCGGCTTTTATCAGGTTTGCTATCACTCAAGGTGATAAACATGATCTCTCATTCCCCCTCATTACGCTTCCGTTTGCACTTCACACACAACCCCATGACATCACCACCATCTACACACACACACACAGTACCTCAGTAAAGGCCCTCCTGAGATACTCACATGCTTTTCACAAGTCAGAACATGAAATAGCTGACACACTTCTGATTACTGAAATGTGTTAAAATAGCAGAGCTGAGGAACTGGAGTATACCGTTAATGTTAGGAAATGTAAGCAACAGACCACTGCATGACATGCTGTTACAGGAAAATAACCAACGATAGGGTGGTGTGATCTGTTTATCCATTTATCTGTTTATAGGCACATTAAAAGGTCAAATTAATTCCTTGTTCTTATTTACGTTATAGCAGATATGTATAAACAGGGTTGGGGATTTGAATCCTGTCTCTGCCTTGTGTGCACGGAGTTCGCATGTTCTCCCTGTGCTTCAGGGGTTTCCTCCGGGTACTCCAGTCTCCTTCCCCAGTCCAAAGACATGCATTGTAGTCTGATGGGCTTTTCCAAATTGTCCGTAGTGTGTGAATGTGTGTGTGCGATTGTGCCCTGCTATGGGTTGGCACCCCATCCAGGGGGTCCCCCAGATAGGGATAACTGATATGGAAAATGGATGTGTCACGATATGCAAGGAGGCGATGACATGTGCAGTTAAGCGTTTTATTAAGAAATCAATCAGATAAATACAGAACGTGAAACAATAGCGTGGTCAAAACAGGCAAATGGTCAGGCAAAGGGCAAACTGGATAAACTAGGCTAAGACAGGAATCAAATAACGAGGACGAGAACCGGATCAAAACCATGAAACACAAAATGAGGAACAAATGGACACATGAGGGGTTTAAATAGCAAACGTAATCTGACTGGTCCCGCCACCAAGGGCGCTTCTCTTGAAGTGCCTTTCAAAAACTCCTCCCTGTGATGGTCCAGGCCCTCTGGTTAAAATGTCCAGACTAAGTACAAGGACCTGAGACAGGCATTGTCTATGATGTGGTCCTTTCCCAGAGGAGCCGAGGAGCGGACATGGCTCATTCAGGTGGGAAGCAGGTGGTGGGTTGGCAACAGGCTCACTGGGGTCAGATGGCTGAGCTAGGACATGACTGATATGGTTCACTGGCAGAATCCAGGCTTGGGACACCATGTCTTCAGTTTCAGACAAGAGCTTGACTTGGTGGGTCTTGAATGTGGGGTGACGGCTACTGCGCCGCCAGTGGGGGGAACGGTGTTCAAGGTGGAGCCTGAGGGGGGAGTGACACTCACCATGAAGCTAGAGGGGGGAGCAACGCTCTCACCGAAGCCAGAGGAGGGAAGCGATGCTCTCCACGAATCATGAGGGGGGAGCGATGTCCTCCATGGAGCATGGAGGCTAGAACGATGTCCTCAGTGGAGCTGGATGGCAGAGCAATGTCCTCAGCAGAGTAGGAAGGCAGAGCGATTTCCGAAGTGGGGCCTAGTGTAGTGATATCTGAGGCAGAGCAGGGATGTAAAACGGAGCTTTTGGCTGAACCGGGAGGTGGAGTACCATCCTCAGCTGAACAGTGGGGCTGAGCGGTGTTCCCTGTTAAACCAGGAGGGTGATTGAGGTCCGCAGTAGGGAAGGGAGGGTGGGAAAATATCTTAGGCGTGGGTTGAGAGGCTGTCTTGTCGACCTCAAACAGGAACTCGGCGTGAGACATCGCCTTGTTGACCTCCGGCTGGAGCTCTGCAGGTGAGACCGCCTCTTGGGTCTCAGACTGGAGATCTGGAGATGAGGTCGCCATACTGACCTCCGGCTGGAGCGCTGCAGGGGAAAACACCTCGTGGGTCTCGGGCTGGAGTTCTGCAGGTGAGACCATCTCTTGGGTCTCGGGCTGGAGCTCTGGAGATGAGGCCGCCATGTTGACCTCTGGCTGGACCTCTGCCAGTGAGACAGCCTCTTGGGTCTCTGGCTGGAACTCTGCCAGTGAGACAGCCTCTTGGGTCTCTGGCTGGAGCTCTGCCGGTGAGCCCATCTCGTTGGTCTCAAGCTGGAGCTCTGCTCTTGCTCTCTTGTGAAGCTGTTTGTGGGTACGCCAGCAGCCCTTCAAACATTCTTGAGAGCAGAAATATTATTCAGTTATCCCAAGTTTAACAAACGTTGGACACTGTAGTTGGGCTTCTTTGTGGCAAACCTCGGTCTTGCACGCCTGTGTCACCCCTATCACTGCCCTGTCGGCCTGGGGCTGGACCTGAGCGGGTGGAGGCCTGCTCCCACTTGTAATACATGGTGAACAGCCTTGAGGTTTTGGCCATCAGGCTGGTTTTCCCCCAAAATCTCTCCAAATCCAACTGGAGGTCTGCATTAAAAACCACCCCATGAGACCCACGAACTTGGCCACGCTTCCCAGGCTGAGCTTGCCTGAGGTGATTAGTAGCTCTGCCCACCAGCAAACTGGGCCAGTTAACCGGGGCAGCATGAACCCCATCCACTGCTTCTCTTCAGGCTTGGGGTCCATGAAGCTTGTGAAATAAAGTTGGCATTGGAGAAAAAATCCCTTCAACGGGTTTTCAAAGCCTTTAAATAGTGCCGGGGTGCCCATGGGAAACCATTGGGAAAAGTGCACAGAATCAAACGCTGGCAAAAGGTTTTCGGCATGATGTTCCTTTCGCTCTCCTGCTGCATCCATCTTGTTGGCGAAGTATTCTGACACTATATCCAAGGAGGAGATGTGCAGTTAAGAGCTTTCTTAAGGAATCCGGCAGATAAATCCAATACGTGAAACAATAGCATGGTCTAAACAGGCAAATGGTCAGGCGAACAGTAAACAGGACAAAGTAGGTTAAGACAGGAATCAAATAACGAGGACGAGAACCGGATCAAAACCATGAAACAAAAAATGAGGAACAAACTGCTTGGTATTTAGAAGACACTTAATACTTCACGATGAACGTAGACACACGAAGGGTTTAAATAGCAAATGTAATCAAGGGTGTAACACAAAACAGCTGTGATTTATGAGAACATGGGAGGGAGACATCCAATAACATAACAGGGATGGAGACAGGACATAAACCATAACAAATACAGGTGTAAGACGTAAACACATTCAATGTCAATGAACCTGGAAGTGTGCGCTGTTCCGCCTCGGGTTTCAGAGCGCGCTGTGTGCTCCAGAGCTCTGCGTGAGGGGGAATCTCTGACAGGACGGATGGATGTAGCACATCTATCGTACATGTCCCTAAGAATGAGCGGTTACTATAGAAACGATTACATCGTATTCTATATTACATCGTATAGAACGAGCGCATTAGTTCTAGAAAACTAATCAACACCTTCTAACCAGTCAGAATGCAGAATTCAGTAGCCCTGTGCTACAATATGAAATTTAAAAAAACAGGAGTATAGAAAATGAAAAGACTTTTGGCTTTAACCCTCCTCTAATCGAGCTGTGAGAGAGCAGTGGTAAGTCTGCTCAGAAGGCCGTGGAAATGCACCAAGGATGCTGTGAATTTTGTCTGCGATGTCGTGGGATTTGGCCTGTAACTTCCAGTAAGTGCTAGATTAGAGGAAAAGGGGGCTGATGACGGCAAAGGAGAAAAGCAAGGCATTAGAGGAGCAGCCATTAACATTAGTTAAAGGGTCACATGTTACGCTATCGCACTGTTCAAACATGGGATCTGTACAGATAAACACCCCCATGGGTCTGTTCTGTTCTGTTCACTTCCAGCCCTCTTCCAGTCATTACGGCCAGACGAAGCTCCTCACCTCATCGGGGATTAAGCACAAAGAGAAAGAGAGAGAGAGAGAGAAGCTGTGAGATTTATCGGAAACTTTGCCGCTTATCAAAAGACGCGACTCCCAGAAACGGCCTTGAGTACTTCCTAGAAGAGGCATCCATTAATAATGAAGTTGAGTCTGAAGGTTTTTTTTTAATACATTGTGACATAGATTTTCCTGCTGATGTGTGTGATGGGTCATGTCTGCTTGTGTTGGTGAGTTTCTCATGTCAAAACCAAGAGACAGAGAGAGAGAGAGAGAGAGAGAGGGAGAAAGCATGAGACTGAGAGAGTGCTGAATTTTAAATATCATGTATTGATTCACAACAGGTATGCGGCTGTTCGAGTCAGAACAAGATGTCGGACAGGCCGAGGCCACAAGACCACATTTTCACCGTCCCTAGTCTCCCCGGCTGTGTGCTGGCGAGATACTTAAAGTTTAACCACGAAGCGACGCAAAACACATGGAAAGAAAGTCACACCTAAAACCTGTGGGAGTCTCACAACATCTCAGGATGGCATCAGCGCTACGACGGACAAGCTTTCTGCATTTACACACATCGATTTTATCCGAGACAAAACGTCGTGATAAAAGGTTGCGCTTTTTATTTATTTATTTATTTTATTTTTTTTACAATTGCACAGACTGTCCATATTTCTTATTTATTGCTGAACGTCAAGCTGTTTGTGTCAAATTCAAGCTCTAGATCTTAAATATTACAGACAATTCGCAATAAGTCACAGCGCTCTTTTCATATAAAGTTCTCCAGGATTTGTATCCAGAAAATTCCATTGAACTCTGCACAACTACCCCAATATTTCACGATATAAAATAGCCCTGTATTTCTTTGCCTATAGGTTTATGCCAATTAACCTTAAAGCCGAGCGTTTAGCGAAGACAGAGCTTCTGACCTCCATGCGCTTCATTGAAATGTCACGGCTTGGAAAATGTCAGCCGCGGCTGTAATAGCTATGATGCACTCTGTCATCTGGGAGAACTGGACGGTTAAACTGACTCCGAGCTGACATGTGATGCGGTTGAATTTGTTTTAAATGAGCCATCTGAAGGCCGTCTCTCCTCCTCTGTAAGTGAAAAGCCTCTGTCGGTTGGTTAAACCCCGCGGACCGATCAGACGATTAGTTTCACTTCAGCTAGTTTTCGTTTCACCTGTTGAGGAGAGATGCGAGAGAGCGATCAAGGGTCTGGAAAAGCTCTCCGTGGCTGAAAAGTTACCCCGAGCTAACAAGTCTAATAAACGCCAATTACGTACAGTCAACCAGGGAAAATACTCCCCCAGCAATTTATGCAAGCATCTCTCTCTCTCTCTCTGTTTTGTTCTTTCTCTCTGTTCACATCTCTAGTCTCTTGTCTTCAAAGCCTTTTCAAGCCGTCATTTGTCATCATTACACGACAATGCAGGCGGCTGTCTCAAAAGCCATTACCAAAATTGCTGGAGATGATTTCTAGTGTCCTCTTCATAGGCTTGTTAGAGAGAGAGAGAGCGAGAGAGAGAGAGAGAATCATTTCATCCAATGGGGACTCGTGCCCTCATCTTGGCAGGTTCCCAACTGCAACCCTCTTTAAATGTGGTGGAAAATGAGACCAATCTGGAAAAGAGCGACGAGCAAACTCGCAAAAGAGGGACGATCAAAACTTTCAGCTTGTGTGACAGCGGGATGTCATGGAAATACAGCAAACTGAGACAGTCTTTCTTAATCGCCTGCCTGAAACGCAGTCCTGATTTCGAAGCCCTTTGTCAAGTTTAATGAGGTGTTTGGTGCTAGGAAATAATTGTCCAGTGCTTTACAAATCACCGTAACACAAGACGTTCCCGCAGGGTTCAGGACTGAGCCCACTGCTCTTCATTATATTTATGTCCAACCATTATACCCAATTATAACCCTAACCCGCTCTACCACCGCTCTCCCACAAAGTTGAATGTACAGTATGTCGAATCAATCGAGCAAACAGTAGAAACAGGCAATACAATTCAAAGCCTCAGAGTTACGACAGGATATAGAAACCTCACAGAGGTCTCAAACTAATGATTAAGAGAGGTTTAAATAGACAGAATAGACAGTGTTATTGTTCAGGTGAGTGCGAGAGTCTTAATATCTGGACTCGGTAATGGAATTAGATGTGACAAATACATTAAAACAAAACAAGAAAAAAAAAAGTATCATAAAAATAGCTAAAGAATTGCTGACATAAACTCTAATAACAGTGACTGTGATTATTGTAGTTAACTTGTCTTTGAGTCGCAGAACTGCGGCGTTGTATCGTTAAATCATCTTGTGATTTCTGTAGTTAAATGGTCTATGAGTGGTGTGGTTAAACTGACCATTTGAGTCACGCCTTGAAATCATCTTTTGAGTCTGAGTGTAGTTAAATGGTCTTGTGATTACTGTAGTTCCTTTGCCCCTTGGCATGTAGAATAATGATACGACATCTGATTTCTATTCGATCTCAATCCCGTCTGATGGCTTGGAGTCATTCTGACCTTGGCTAAAATTCCACATCAGTGTTTAAGATCCTCCTTCCTGACAGATGAGCATGGACGAGTCCATCTCCTGCTCTGTGGCCCTCCCACTCAGCTGACACGCAGGGATGGTGATGAATCGGCCGTTCGGCGTGCCCAGATTGTTTTCTAATGTTTAATTCAGTTTCTTCCTGTGCTTGGATGAACAGCGCTGCCTTATGGATTTCTGTCCTAATGTACTTCTGCAGGTAGAGAAGAGGTGGAGGTGGAGGTGGAGGGGGGAATCTCAGCAAGCCCAGGAAATTATGGAGGCTCGGATCGATAGTCAAGGTTGTGACCCCCACAATGCCCTGTGTGTGTCTCCACCCTTCACAATTCACCATTGGATTTGGTCTCTCCACCGTAACAAGAAAGAAAGACCAGAGTGAAAAACGCTCCTCTCAACTGGAACGACGTTTTCTTTCTTTCTATCTTTCTTTAATATCTCTATTTCGTTCTCCCTCTCATTTCCTTTCCTTTCATTTTCTTCTCCATCTTTCTCTCTGCCTCTCCTCCATCCTTTCTTCTTATTTTCCATTTCTTCCATGCTCTTTGTCTCATCTACTCATCAATCACCAAACCTTGTGTTCTCGATGCCCCTCTCTTTCTCTCCCTCTCTTCAGTCCTCTTTCTTATTCTTATATCTATACTGTTGCTTCATCAGACGCCTCTGTACCTCTTTTATTGTCCATGCTCTCTACCTCTTTCGAAACATTTATGACAAATAACAAAACAGAGTCAAATGAGATCTTCCATGTATAGTTTTGATTAGGTGGGATTTTTAGATGAGCAATTAATACCATCTTCATGAACATTGATGTAACTGTTTGATATAAATCACACTAATAGACAGATGACCCCGACACAGCTACATGCTATACCAACCCCATGACCCTCTCTCCATCTTTCTGACCGGTTTCTTTTCGGTAATGACACATTAACCTTTATGTAGCCTACATTTTTGCCCTTGTGGGTTTTTTTCCCTTCTTCTTCTGCTTAAACTTTAGATTTAGTTATTCACATTCTCGCATAACCTGGTGAAATTGTCACCTCTGAGTGTTATAAGATGGACACAACGGCAGCTTGTCAATCCATGTACTGAAGCTTTATTAAAACAATGCAGACAACAACCACAACACAGTCTAAAATGTAACTGGAAAAGAGCAAATGTCATTTCATGAATATTTGTAAGTACAGTAACCAAACATGGGGGATCAATCTAGGAAACCCGGTGATATGGTTTGGACTTACTGGTAGAATGGCAAGACTTCACAACGATTAAGTGAACATTGAGTGTGTTTTCCACTCATCACAGTGGAACTGTGCAGATCAAGCTTAGTAAACAATCTGCACCTGTGATTTGTTTGATGCTTTATGGGATTAGTGTAATGATAAACACACCTTTAAGTAGTTCACAGCCTGAGAACACACCCTTCAACTGTTCTAATGGGTAGAAGTGATGGAGGTTAGGAAGACCTCCGGTAGACAGGAGGTACATTGCTGTGATTCCTGGTGACAAAACACCTCTCTGACATGAAGTTCCCAAGGAAACAAAAACACCAAAACTGCCACTCATGATCTGTTACTCAGATAGTACTGGGGCTCATAAAGAAACTACTTCGTAAGAGCAGGAACCAAGAAGTCCTCTGCTGCAACCCATGAATGTTCCCCTGGAACATACTCTTCCCAGTTGATCAGGTATAGAAGCTCTTAATCTCAGAACTTCTGAGAAAGTCCACTGCAGGTAGCTGGAGGCTATCATCATCTTCAAGGTTGTAGAGGTGGCGTAGCATTGCAGTCTTCCTCTAGGCCTGGTACTTGGATGGTCTAGGTGTGCTCAAAGAAACTCATTAAAGAAGACATCTATGATGTCTTCTGTTGCAACTCATGAGTGTTCCTCTTGACTGTACCAATACTATTTGATGAGGTAAAGAAGCTGTTGACCCTGATACTTAGTATTTACCAGGGAAAAGCCAGGTCGGCTGGGTTTTTTTTCTTATCTTCCTTGGGTGGAGATTGTTCGGTCCTGCAGTTTTCCTCTAGATCTGGTTCTCAGATGATATGGATGCTCTTAAGAAACTCCTCCTTTAGAGAAGGGTCTAAGATGTCATCTGGTGTGTTCCTCTGGACTGTACTGTACCTCTTGCGATCGAAAAGCTGACTGTGGCACTTAGAACACTGAGGGATTGGTAAAGGTTGGAGAAGGTAAATATCATGGTGTCCTAACCTGTGTGCAAGTAGCAAGGAATTGATAGAAGGTTGAACCCACTCCATGACTTGGTTATGTTCTTAGTATTTGGTCTGTTGGTTAAAAACAAGAGTGCCTAGCAAGCTTGGCTATAGTTAAAGAATTTGGCGAATCTAACAAGGTTTCAGTGACAATTAGAACAGGGTGTTTTGCTTCCTGAAGCCAGCTTCTCCATTCCCCCAGTGCTGCTTTGATCTCTTTATGTCTCTGGGTTTCCTCATACCTGTGTTACTTTCTGGCTTTCCCTTTTAGTTATTATGTCATAGCTAGACCTTCCAGAGTTCCTGTTGTGGTTCCTCTTGACCTTTGGACCTGTCTTATTCATCCTAAAGCTCTATTCCTGTTGGAGCTTCTGGTTCACTTTCCCCTGCTGAGGATGGTCCACGATTTGCACTTCCCAAAAACAGTTTATTCCCAAGGAACTAATTACTAAGTACCTATGAACTGATGCTGCAATCATGAAGACTGTCTTGTGCTCAACCCAGGACTCTTATTCACACTCTACTCACCCTGAACATCCTTGAAACACACTTAATACAGAGGAGGATGGGTTCCCTTTTGAGTCTGGTTCCTCTAAATGTTCCTCTAAACATCATTTCATCTCAGGAAGTTTTTCCTTGCAACCGTTGCCTCTGGCTTGCACGTTAGGGATCTAGATCTGTACCTGAATTTCCGTAAAGCTGCTTAATTACAATTGGCAGTTGTCAGATTGTAGGCATGCATGAAAAGTTGGGTTTATACACGTCCTAATTCCAATTTCACCCCTAAACTATTGAATAATTTCTAATCTAATATCATGTTAGCATGAACTGCATTGCCACTTGTTTCAGCTCATTCCTGTCATTCATCCTTAGTCTGTTCTTTCTTTGCTGTCTAAATGGAGAGGCTTTCTCTTGTCGTGAGAAAATGGCTACCTCTGTGCGCGAGTCCTGAGGAGGGGCTACTATCGAGTGACACTAAACCCTTTACAAGCTTTAGCAATCGTCCGCGGATTTGTACAATGACCGGTAAACTGTCTAAATTGCATGCTGTTTTGTCTTCACCAAAGCTTTAGCCTTGTCACCTTTCAACGTCTCTCACACACATTACCCGGTCTGTCAAAGTGGCTTTTTCTTCACCGCAGACCCTCATCACCATCACCACCACCACCACCATCATCATCATCATCATCACCATCATTACTGTCATCCTCGCTGTCCTTCAACAAACTTTCTCTTTATTTTTTTCCTGCTGTTTTTTTTCTCTCCTCCTCCTTATATCACCAAGAGAAAAAAAAAAAATCACCCTTTTATTTTGTTGTGGCTGTAAAATTACAGGATTGGGAGGGGGAAAATTGAACAGTGTTTTCTGCCGCGGAAATCAATTTTCTTTCTCTCGTGTATGATCAACATGTCAGAGGCATCAGGCTCAAAATGGTTGCTTGCACCAGGCTGGGCATGGGCTTCTATCTTAGCGTTCACTAGAACCGAATTGCAGCAGGATGGAACCGAACGAGCCGCCAACACGTCAGGAAATTACAGAGCACCTGAAACAAAACGTCTCAAAATTACAGTGTCAAGCTTTTTTTCTAGACTACCTTTGACAGTTTCTAACGGCACGGCTAACGGGTACTGATGACCGTTCCACCGGTCTCGGTCCTCTTTTGTCAAAGATTAATGAAACGCATTTGACTTTATAAGTTATAATTTGTTTTTTTATCTACAAACCTTAAACAGATAACGAAATGTCAGTATTTCTCAATATGGCCAAACACGTGCAAGTTTGCTAGCAATCAATGTTAACTGTAATTACCGTGTCATTTAAAAAGAAAATTTTTTTTCAAACCTGAGGAAAATGTTGACATTCCGCACAGCATTGTCTCGTTTCCATGGTGACGACTCCTTTTCCATTGTCTGTATTAAAGGTTTTGTGCTAGCTAAAAAAGTAGCCTCAATTATCATTTGTATTATTGTTGTTAGCTTATGCATGGTGTCGAAATTTTCCCAGTTGCCTAGCAACAGACAGTCTGATGACCCTAACCTCTGATCAAACTGATTGTGTTCCAATTTCCAATTAAACACAGCAGAACTATCAACCTTTACTCAACGATCCCACTCTAGAACTCCATACAGAACCCACCAGACACGATTTCACTGACAGGAACAAAGTAAGATGCTCCTCTCTCTCTCTCTCTCTTTTTTTTATTTCTCTTTCTCTCTTTCTTTTCTCTCTCTCTCTTTCTCTCCCTTGGGTTTCCTTCAAAACAGGACAAAGGACATGTTCGGTGTCTTCTGTTTGCACAAGTTAAAAGGTTTGATCGTTCTTCACTCCACACAGCAGCAGAACGTGTGGAACTCTGGGGAAAACATAAGTGATGGAAGACTCCTGTAAGAGACGGCGATGGAAATCAGCGCTAAAGAAAAGAAAAGAGATGTCTGTGTTTCTCCGGCCATGTTACAGTTCCAGCGAGCTCTTTGTGTTCTGCAGAGACCGAGACGCAGCGGTGTGAAATGAAGTGTCCGCCGAGGACACGGTCACAAATCACTGAGTTACAGACTGTTTCTCAGCAGTGAGACGTAGGGAATAAAACACTGTGCGTGTGGTGCTGTTAGAGGAAAATAATCAGCAGAGGAGTGGAGTGATAAAGCGGAGTTACTCTTTATCACCCTACAGTTGATTATTTTCCTCTAACAGTATGCAATGAAGTGTTTTATTCCTCTTATACCACAGCTAGAGGATTTGTGAACGATTAATATGTCTACTTACTAAAGAACAACACATTGAACTTTTTATCCGTTTATAGTTACCGTGGTTCTTACCGTTGTTACTATAGACTTGTAAACAGTTTTAGTTTACACACCTGTCTATATAAGGTCCCACAGTTAACAATGCATGTCAGAGCACAAACCAAGCCATGAAGTCCAAGGAATT
>JANDJT010000179.1:32269309-32280321 GCA_024331685.1 Stegophilus panzeri | reverse complement strand
TTCCACATTCTATTGGAAGGAAAGCATCAGATTTTCATTGCCCTGTGACAGCTCGCTGACCAGAGAACACTGAAAACAGCCTTGGCTAGGGGAGGCCCTACAGTAGCACTGGTGGCTAACTGCCCTAACAACCTCATGTCCCCTGATACATCCCTCCATGGCCCCTCAGGACCGCTCTTCTTTGCCTGCTTGGCCTTTATGACCATTCTCAGATCAGGCCTGGTAGCAGGCCGCGACTGTGGCTGCCCGGTTACCCTGGCTGTTTGCGGGGGTTTGCGGACTGCCATACTCGCCTTCTGGGTCTCCTTCGCACTAGTGCTGGCCCGGGCTCCACTCATGGATGTCCGGGTGAACTCGAGACAACAGGGAATGAACTGGCTGAATGCCACCATATGTCGAGCTCACTCAGCAGATCTGCTTGGTAGGCCTGCAACACTGTCATTGTCTGCAGTGACCCACAAGCAAGACTACTACCGCATAGGCCCAGGAGTTCCTCAGGGACTTACATTAGACCCAGTGCTGAATGAAAACGGAGATCGTACACTCACTCATGAACATTTCTCTAAACACTGGACCTTAAAACACATGGAAAAGTCTCATCTGTTTAATTAACGACTGCAGCTCTGAAGCCTGTTACACAGCTTTAAACCACGAGCAAGCACAGAGAGAATATAACCCACTTCCCTCTCACCTTATTCCTTCTTTCATCTCGTTTATCTCTACATCTCTGTCTTCAGTCTATCCATCCTGATCTTTTCCCATTCTCTCTCCTCCTGGTATTCCTTCCTTTTCCGTAATTATCCCCGTCCATCTAGGACTGGCTGGTAAGACAATATAAGATCGATACTGTGATCAATTTTGTCATAGTATGCTTTTCTGAGAGGTCGTGTGTATTGTAATTTTAAATTTTTTTAATTTTTTCTAATAAAAATAAATACATTTAAGGAAAAACTGACTGGAAGCAGCTAGTTCGAATGTAAAAATCTTTCAAACCAAAATTTCTACAGATACATTTTTTTTTTCTCCTTTTCAGTGTTAAATTCTTTTAAAAAAATTTTTAAATTCTTAAATGTAATTTTTTTACATATAAAATATTTAAAACTGAAAAGGAGAAAAAAATGTCACCTGTACAAATGTGACCATATATAATTTTATATAGATTAAAGATTAAAGTATTTAAATGTTATTTCATAATTGCATTCTGGCAAAGATTAATTCATTCAATTTACACACACACACACACACACACACACATATATATATATATATATATATATATTTATTTATTTATTTTCAATTACAAAACAACCTCATGATATCCACATATTCTCAGAAAAGCATATTGAGACATTATTGATTAGAATATTGATATTATATGGTCTTATCGGCCAGGCTTCGAGGATCGTGATATGATTATTTTCCTCATATCGCACACGTCATCATCCCTCATTCCTTCCTCTCCGAGATCCATTTGGGTACAAAACTCAAAACTAATGGACCTTTAAACCACATAGCCTTTTATCTCATTTTGTCGTTGAAACAAAGCTAAACTTTCTTTATGAAAAAGTAAAGATGAAAAAGTAAAGATCTAAATAAAATTCAATAAAATGCAGTTACCGACGTTAGGTTATTATTAGGAATTTAGTAAAATAAAATAAAAAAATTAAAAATCTCCATAGGACAAAAAAAATGTGTCAAGTACAAATCAGAACGTGGGATAAAGAATTGACACGTTTTACAACTTTGACCTCATGTGACCTTTCATCACTGGATGTTTTTTTTGTTTGTTTGTTTTCTGCACCATTCTGTGTAAACTTTAGAGACTGCTGTGTGTGAAAAAAATTCTCGGGAGATTTTCTGAAACAAAGCGACCCATACTGTATCACTATCTCCGCTAGTTCCTCAACAACATCGTGGCTAGTCAAGAAAACAAGCAAATCTGTCCAGATCTTTACTGAATATTGATTTACAAGTCGTAAATGATCAATCTAAACTATAAATATCAAATCTAAAATAGAAATAAATGAAAAAAAATAATGTAGAACGGGCAAGGCTTCGGGTCGTGGAAAATTCATAATGTCTGTTCGCCCAAAAACTTTGAGAACTCCTCGTATAAATGTGACAATAAATAAATAAATAAATAAATAAATAAAGATAAACTACGAGTGTAGAGTTTCTACAGTACAGTATAGTCTCGTGTATATGAAGAAGAAAAAAGAATAGAATGAATAAATCACACATTGAGGCTTTTATATTTGGTGAATTTGTTAATCACGTTAAAAAGAGAGAGAGAGAGAGAGAGAAAGAGAGAGAGAGAGACAGCGACGGACGAGCAAATGTTTGGAAAAGAGTTTTATTTCCGTGATTTACGGTGGAGATCGGCCAAGCGTGGAGAAAATGAATACGGGGAAAGGTCGGGGCTGTAACCAGGCAACGAGAGGCTAACACTTCTTATCTGACGCCGTCTCTTTCGCCTGGAGCATCTGTCTATTGAGAAAAGAGGAAGAGAGAGAATGGAGAGTGATATATTAAGAGTTACTGAAGGAAAGAACGAGAGAGAAAGAGCAAGCTCTCAGGAACGTAACAAATCATGGGGCACCAAATGGGTCTTAAACGAAACTGAGGCGTTTTGCGGTTTTTAGGGTGTGAACGAGGTCACGCAGTGGGTCACTGAAGCTAATTAGATCTGAGCCAATGAACCAAAGTGAAATGACCCTGTGTTGGACGTATAATGTGCGCAGGGCATGCACGTGTGTCGTACAGAGCGCTGTTTTAGAACATGACATCTCTTTCTCCTGCCTACAGGACGTCTACCTGACCTCCTGGAGCCGTAAAGGTGACGCTATCGCATAAAGAAAAGCTGTAGAGCGTTTGCACTGCGAGTGAACAGAAGGTCATGAGTTTACATCAGAGAGCCACTCTGAAATGGCGTGAGCGCTGAGATTGAACTCAGAACCCAGAGTGATAGTGTGTTGACTGATTGTTTACATGACAGCCAATAGTGTTGGAGATACACCACACTGCTGTGCAATCTAAACAAACCTTAGCAAGCTAGCAAAAATGCAGAAAGAGTTTTCTTTTCACGTGTGGAGGATTTCTCACTGCTGCATTCACCCGCCTGTCCACCTTCTCCACGACGATGTTCTCTACGACGAGATTTTGAAGCTGGGAATCGAGGGCCATCATTGCCAATGGCACCGGATGCCTGCAAAGTCATCATTCTGAGTGTTTTATTCCTTTCTTAATGCATTATAAACATTGGCTATGAACTGAACAGCACGGTCTTTCGGATGACACGTTAATCCGAGGTCCTGACTCTCTGTAGTCATTAAAACTTCCAGGACACTTCTCGTAAAGAGTAGGGGTATAACCCCGGGGTCCTGCCGAAATTCCCCCATTGGTCCTTCACCATCACGGCCCTCTAATAATCTCCATCTCTGAATTGGCTACATCACTCTCCTCTCCTGTCCACTAATAGCTGGTGTGTGGTGGGAGTTCTGGCACAATATGGCTACCATTCAGGTGGATCCTACACATGAGTGGTGTTTGAGGAGATTTCCCCTTTGACCTTTGAGCGTCTAGAAAAGCGATATATAAATGTAATTGTAACTAACTAACTAAAATTCATCCATCCATCTGTTGACTTGTTCATCCTTCCCTCATCTGTCCATCCATCCATGTTGATTTGTTCATCCATCCATCCAGCAATCTGTTCATCCATCCCTCCATCTTACCATCCATCCATACCTTATCTTACATTTATCCATTCATCTAGCCAGCCAAATATATATCCATTGACCTGTTCTTCTTCTTCTTCTTCTTCTTCTTCTTCTTCTTCTTCTTATTATTATTATTATTATTATTAGAACTGTAGCAAATGTTTTTCAGTGTCAGTATTTGGTTGTTGTAAGTCAGTTTGGTTTAAAATGGACTAAAATATTTGCGTTATTGGATTCAGAGTGAATGAAATGGGAACAAGGCTTCACAGATGGTGCTTGTTGGTGGTAACAGTGGTACAACATTAAATTTTGTTAAGCTCTTGGCAGTGGACTCTGACGTTTGGACTCGTGTGTATCTCCGCCTGCTGGTGTTGTTGTCATGATCTTCGAGCCCGCAATGCTACGGTGTACCATTCAGAGTCTATGTTGTGGTTGAGTGAACGTGTTTCCTCTGTAACTCCAGTTTACAGTACGACCATTACACTCGCCTAAGTGCCCTCTAACGAGCAACAAATCAGCACTAATGAGTCCCGGAGATGTGTTCTGCACAATTATCACCGCTAGCACCATTAGCATTCACTAGCATTCGTTAGTTCTTGTCTTAACAAAACTAGAGACAAGAAGAGAAAGTCATGTGATAATCTAAAAGAGTCACGTGTCAAACGTAATAAAATCACGAGAGTCAAACGCGCAGTAAGCTTTAAAGTTGATCTTTAAACATCAAATTATTTAAATAGAATATTGGGATTTTATTGCAAATTGTAATAAAAGTAAAAAAAATAAATAAATAAAAGTAATTATTATGATTAATTCACGACAAATTATTTATTATATTTTAACCACGGGAAATTAATGGATAATTTTTTTTTTTTTCCATTTCTTAATTCCTTCTTAGGGTGATAATAACTCCAGAGAATTATTTTTTAAGTCTGTAAAGTAATTAAATAAATAAAACATTGACCTTGTCTATTAATGGTAAAAAAAAAAAGAATTAATAACTTGTATGAATAAATTAGAATATAAAATGCATAATAATAATAATAATAATAATAATAATGATAATAATAATACTAATAATAATAATGACAAAAACAATACCAATAATATTAATAGTAATAAAAATATTGATAATAATAATAATAGTAATAATAATTATAATAATAATACTAACAACAACAACAACAACAACAACAAAAATAATAATAATAATAGTAATAATAATTATAATAATACTAACAACAACAACAACAATAATAATAATAATAATAATAATAATAATAATAATTTACCAAACATAGAAATAAAAACAAGTAAATCATAGATTGTTGTGGAAAATGGTCTACAAATTTTTTTCTCATGGTCTCAGTGATGATTTTCAAACTAATCTGGCAGATACAGATGAGCGACTCTGACTGAATCAATTTATTCAGCTGGCTATCCAAACTGGCGTCCAGACGTCCACCAGTTCCTCGTATCTCGTCCACAAATCGCGTCTGACTGGAATCCAGAATGTGAAGAATGGAGATCTGCCATGTCAGACCGAGAGTGGCTGGAACTGACCGCAGGAAGGAGGGATGAAACTGAAACTGACCACAGGAAGGAGGGATGAAACTGAAACTGACCGCAGGAAGGAGGGATGAAACTGAAACTGACCACAGGAAGGAGGGATGAAACTGGAACTGACCGCAGGAAAGAGGGATGGCCTAGAGTGTAAATCACATCCACAGAAAACATCCTTCACCCAGGTGAACGTTCATCTTTCCCCATCTGGTTGTCACGCTGTTCAACTTCCCAGTATTTCCCATAGATGACCTCATCGACTCCGGAGCAGCTGGAAGCTTCATGGATGATGAAGTAGCAAAGCAGCTTGAATGTTCATCTGGTCCAAATGAAGCGACCCATTTACGTTCAGGCGCTGGATGGAAAGCCTCTGGGGAACGGAAAGGTGGAACTGACTGAGCATTAACTCGTTGCATTGTCACTCCTATTACTCCGCGACTTACGTCTCAATCATAACAAAATCGATATTTTTGGTTTGTTTGCTGTTTGGTTTGCTTTCAAATTTAAAAGCAACAAACATTCTCCCAAAAAAAAAAAAATTATTTGGATTTTCTTCAAAATTTTGATATCACATGACATTTCTCTTTATTTTAGGAATGAAACATACATAAAATCACGTACTCATTCTCATGTGTTAATCCAAACAGTAATATTATACTGAAAGCTCCACTCCCACCCGGACCGTTTCTCTGAGCGTTTATTAATCACCGGTTCTCAGACAGGGCTAATTAGCGGGATCATTGATGTGTTCAGGCTCTGATTTGTCTGGATAAACTCTTTAACACACCGCTCACCGTGAACACAGAGACATGGCACACACACCATCCATGCCAAAAGTCAATTTCCTTCCAAAACATCTTTATTTCACACGGTGTGATGATTTTCCCTTAATTACTATCCGATTACTTCATTAATGACTGATATTACTATTAGAGTCATCGCAGCATCATCACGAGCCACAGCACTGTTGAATTCTGGATGCTGATTGGTCAGAATGTTTCAAGTAATTTCCTCTAACAGATACGAGATTGAGAAACGTTATGGACCCAATGATGGATTACAGAAGTTTTTAAGTTTTTTTTATTTTTTATTTTTTTTTTTATTAACCATTTAATAATGTTAACTAAATTCCCTCTTTTAATATAGCGCCCTTAAGGGGTTCTCTCGTCCCTCAAAGAACATACAACAGGGTATCAAGGCTATAAAGGGTTCCAAAGAGTACCCTATTTGGAAGCTAATATCCCTTAATTAAGCATCATCAGAGTTGTGTGACTGCGAATGGGCACAGCTTACACAGAACGGCGATTAGAACCCATTTGTCCCATTGGTGGAACCTTTAAAGTTCCTTTATGCAACCCTCCAAAGGATATTTCCAAGGAGATCCCATTTTTAAAAGTTAAGAACCCTTGATTATCTAGAGAACCCTTGAATAAGAATACCTAGTACCTATATAAAAGAAGAAATGTCTAGAACATTTAACATTATATTTTTTCGTTCTTGGTCATTGTGTTTTTGAAAGGTTTGTTGGATAAATCCGGATTTTTATCCTCCTAAAAGGGTTCTACATGGAAATGTTTCTCTTGGGGAAACTTCGAGTTGTACGGTTCCCTCAGGAAGACATTCTAGGAAGGGCTAGTTTGAAGATTTCAATAGCTGCAATGTATTAAATAATTCATTAATCATTTAATCATTAGTATTTAAAACATTCATGAAGGGATGTTTGATTATTTATTCATGATATATCAGTGATTATAAACAATTTTTATATTAATATTTCACCACAATAGAGGCGACTGATGAATAATAATTTGCATTCATTTATTATAATCACGCATTATCTCACTAAGTAAACAAGTCAAATGTTTGATGAATGTAAGTACTGAAATAATCACCAGATTGTTGGATCATGAGAATGATGATGTTTATTAGGATGCGCTAGCTGAATGTTTTCTGTGTGAAACTCTCGTCAGGGTGTTAGCCATGGTCTGGTTTCATCTCTTCGTGGATGGGTTTGTGTCTGATGTCAGAGTGAATGCTCTCATACTCTTCTCTCATTGTCTCTCGCTCTCTCTCTCTGTCTCACCAACACACTACTGATCATGGAGAACACATAAACACTCTCTGATGGAGCTGGAGGATCATCAGAATTACTCCACCTTCATTGTGTCACATTCACTGCACACGTGTTATTATTTAATGCATTACATATGCGATTTATTTACTGTATTGAATACACTTTATTTGAGTGGACGGACAAATAGGTCAATAGGTGAACAAATGGTTGGTTGGATGGATGGATGGATGAAAGGACAGAAGAACAAGTCAGTGGATAGGTGGATGAACAGGTCAATGGATATATGTGTGGGTGGCTAGATGAATGGATGAATTAATGGTCAAATGGCGGGATGATGGATGGATGAATAAATCAACATGATGGATGGATGAGCAAGTCAACAGATGGAGGGATGGATTTTAGTTAGTTACAATTACATTTATATAGCGCATTTCTAGACACTCAAAGTGCTTTACATAGAATGGGGCGGGGAAATCTCCTCAAACTACACCACTAGAGTGTAGCCTCCACTTGGATGATGCGACAGCAGCTATATCGTGCCAGAATGTGGAACACACACCAGCTATTAGTGGAAAGGAGAGGAGAGTGATACACTTGTACTATAAGTGTCCTGGGATTCTTAATGACTTCTGAGAGTCAGGACCTCAGTTTACCATCTCATCTAAGTTCTTACAGTATAGTGTCACTATACTGGGGCATTAGGCACCCCCTGCTGGCCTTCCTAATACCACTTCTAGCATCAACCTTAGTTTTCCCCCCAGGTGGTCTCCCATCCAGGTACTGGCCAGGCTCAACCCTGCTTAACTTCAGTGGGAAACTGCAGGGAGATATGGCTCTGGAAGGGATGGATGGATGGAGGGATGGATGGAGGGAGCAGGAGTTGGATGAACAGACTGCTGGATGGATGGATAAACTGGTTAATGAAAGAACAGATAATTAAGCAAGTTGATGGATGGCTGAATGGATGAACAGGTTGATGGATACACAACACATATTGATGTTTGGATGGACAGGTGGATAATTAAAAAGGTCGATAGATGGATTAATAAAACAAGTCAGTAGGTGGATGAATGTAGAGGTTACTAGATGGAGAAATGGGTGGAAGGATGTGGAAACTGATAAACAGATCAATGGATGAGCAGGTAGATGGATGGAGTTTACTGCCCTACTTTTCCTTTTCCTTTGAGCTGTTTGAACACACAGACCTGCTTTTAATTGTAGTGTGTGTGTGTGTGTGTGTGTGTGTGTGTGTGTGTGTGTGCATCAATATGTGTGTAATGCAGGGCTGATGCTTATTCTAGTGTATTTGAACACTGTTGCCTTATTCATGGAGCTCTATCTGTCCATTCTTTAGTTTATCTTATTATCTGTCTCCCGCACTTCCTTTAATTCCATCTCTCCTTCTACAAATCTCTCTCTCTCTCTCTCTCTCTCTCTCTCTCAACATCTTCTCTATCATTCTATTTTTTCATCTATGCTATTATTGCATCTCACCCTCTTTCATTGTTTCATTTTCTTTCTGTCTCTATTTTCTGTTGTCCTTATTTCCTCTCTCTCTCTCTCTCTCTCTCTCTCTCTCTCTCTCTCTCTCTCTCTCTAATGAGTCTCCTCTCTCAAGGCTATCATGAATATCTTTCAGTTTTCAGCCCTGAAGCTCACAGTTCCTTTTCCCTACTGGTCCACTTTTCTTCTCATATCACCACAGTCCTGCTATTGCTTACATTAAAAAAAAATTATCATGTCTCATAATTCATATATACATTTTTATAACTAGAAATGTAAGTTAATTAGATCACTAAAATGATAGATGGAATGTTATGTATGATGATATCTGCATATTAGTGAATGGATGAAAGGAAGCACTGATGAATGATAAATAGACAATGGATCAGTGGATAGACAGTTGGATGGTTGGATGGATGGATGGAAATAAAACAAAATAATGGTTGGTGGGAAATGGATGAAAAAATTGGTGGTCTAGAATGAAGGCTGGACGTTGAACAAAATGATGTGTAACTAGAAGGATGAATGAAAAGTGAACATAGAGATAGATGGTTGGAGAAATGAATAAAAGATGGTAGTTGTATGGCTGGATATATAGAAGTTTGGGTGAAAGATGAAAACCTGACTTTCTCTGCCAGAAAGCTTCAAATGGGCCATGGTTGGATCTTCCAGCAGGACGATGATCCAAAACATACATCAAAATCAACACAGAAATGGTTTACTGACCCCAAAATCAAGGTCCTACCATGACCATCCCAGTCCCCTGACCTGAACCCCATAGAAAACCTGTGGGGTGAACTGAAAAGGAGAGTCCACCAGCATGGTCCTTTGAAGGATCTGGAGAGATTCTGTATGGAGGAATGGTCTCAGATCCCTCGCCATGTATTCTCCAACCTCATCAGGCATTATAGGAGAAGACTCGGAGCTGTTCTCTTGGCAAAGGGAGCTAGCACAAAGTATTGACTAAAAGGGTGCCAAAAATTTTGACACAGATTTTTTTTTAAATAAACCTGTGTTTTGTTTGCAAGTGTTTGATATCCATGAGAGCAGAGTATTTTTGTGATATTTCTTTAACAAAAGATCAAAAGGTTAAACAATAAAGACAATTCTCCACAGCCTTCTTTGCTCAGATTTACCAAGGGTGCCAATATTAGTGTAGGGCGTTGTGAAAAGTCCAAAACCATAAACTATGCAACTTTGTTCCGAAGAAGAAGAATGCTATCTTCACTTTGCACTCTTACGGCTTAATTAGCATAAACTGTGTTGTTGTCATTGTTATTGTTTGTTGTTGATGTTGTTTATAATTGTCTTTATAAAGCAAAATGCTTAAAATGCATAAAAAAGATTCATCATTTTTCATCTTATGAAAAACTTTCAAAATGAATGCAAGAACCTTGTTTTCACAACCATGTCTGCAGTAGCAGTGTGTAGCTGTTGTAGATGTTCCAGTGTTTATGGTCACTCTGGGAAAATCAGTACAGTGAATTTCTGCAAACTGTTTGAACTTTATTCTCTCTCTCTCTCTCTCTCTCTCTCTCTCTGGTTTGCAGTCATTTCTCCTGTCTGTCGTCAAAGTACATGTGTCCCGGAGTGCCAGCTGTTATGAGTAACCTGTTGGCGAACATTAATGCCTACTTCGCTCACACCACCACCACCAGCACCAACATCTCCGCCTCAGACCGGTTTGCTGCTTCCAACTTTGGGGTGAGTGTGTGATTATGATAGAAGGATGATAAATGTATGAACTGTTGAATGAGTACGAATAAAATAAATAAAAACACACAAAAAAACACATGAAAAGTTGGATGCATTGTTGATTTATGAAGACGTCGTTGGCTAGATGGATTTATGGATAGGTGGATGATTGATAAATGGATCATAGATGGATGGATAAAATAATTAGTGTTTAAGGATGAAGCTGTATGGATGGATGGATGGATGATAGATGGATGGATGGATAAAATAATTAGTGTTTAAGGAGGAAGCTGTATGGATGGATGGATGGATGATAGATGGATGGATGGATAAAATAATTAGTGTTTAAGGATGAAGCTGTATGGATGGATGGATGGATAGATGGATGGATGGATGATAGATGGATGGATGGATGAAGTAATTAGTGTTTAAGGAGGAAGCTGTATGGATGGATGGATAGA
>JANDJT010000179.1:32150771-32166202 GCA_024331685.1 Stegophilus panzeri | reverse complement strand
ACTCATCGGCAACAACAATTTCAAGTCATCGGGGGGGTGGGGGGCGGGGCGGGGGGGGGTGCGGGGGGTGGTATAAAAGATGAAAATCCCATTTTTTTATGTTTGACAAAGTTGTGAAAGTTAATGTATGTTTGGAATAAATGATCATATGACAGGCAGAACCTTATGCTAATGCTATAATCAGGGTTCCTCCATCGTAACTATGTTTTCTCTCCTCGGATCATCTTGATTCATCATATGAAGAACTTTATAATTAGCTGATGTGCTGAATTAAAGATGAGGAGGCACAACACTGACAAACAGGTTAAGCAATTACATTGTTTTTTAATCTCGTATATTTATACGAGCTATACGAGTGAAGCACTTTTAGCTAGCGGTAATACCAGTAGTAATACGTTACGAGTACTATTGTTATAGTGTTCCTACATATTTATGTGCAAAACTAACACCTTTCGAGTAGCATTTCCACCCACAAACCAAACGCATGCTCATAAATTTTTCATGATTTTTTTCTCTCCACTTCACCGATCAGTATCTATTATTAAAGCCTTCCTTCCTGTTTATTGTAAATAACTCGGCCAGTGACACATCTCTCCTCCCTACAAATGCTGACTCATTCAATCATATCCTAAATAAAAAATGAAAACTGACATTTTCTTGCAAAGGCCTGTCTTAGTTTCGTCCTGGTTTAGAACTGATACTTGATTTTGTGTCCACTTACAGAACCAGCAGCAATACAAGCTGTATTTTCCCACATACTCACCTGCATATCTAGCAGATTAAAGTGACATCCCCTAGATGGCACAGAGCCAAAACATTCCTGTCCTTCAGGTTTCCACATCTAGTTGTAAAATGTTTGCCAATTTCAATAACTGCGATTTAAACACCTGACAAGCTCGGTTTGTCTTAAAGCTTCTGTGAGCTGCATCTCAAATAAAAAACTAGGACCCTACATTCAAGTCTTTAGCTAACCGAGAAGATCCAGAAGACTCTGCTGAGGAAGCGCAGGCTGCTATATTGCCCACACTGTTTACGTTGATATTGCATAATGTAACGTTCATTTCTGAGGACGTGCACAAGCAATGCTCCAACCAACCACAGGATACATGCAGCCACCATATTTCATACACATACCATATGTATAGTTAAATACAAGTATAATCCAGGCTTTAGTCTCTCACTTACAGGAACACTTGTCCAATAACGACTTGTCCAAGCATCATCAATCTGGGTTTTTGTTCAGTACTGAACCCACCTTCTAAAAGTCATAAACGATCTTATTTTTGCTGTTAACCCCAGTCTAGTAAATGTATTTCTCCCTTCTTTATCTTCTTTTTACAAGCAAAGAAACACCAGCGTATACATAGAGTAGAACACAATAGATGTACAGATGTACACATGCTTCCAAATTGGCTTTTATATCCACTGGCAAGCACACATTACTGTCTGTTTTCTCAAGGTGTCCCTCAGGGTTCTGTCCTGGGCCTGCTGATGTTTATTATCTACACACTCCAACTTAGTTCCTTTATTTCCTAACATGGCCCAGAATTTTATTTCCATGCCGATGAGCCGCAGATCTACTTGAGTGCTCAAGCAAAAGCTTCTCACACATCCTCTTTCCTGATCAAGTGCCCACAGAACATCAGTGAACAGATGGCTGTTCATTCATGATAAGACAGAGCTTATGCTACCGTATCTGAGATCAAAAGCTGTTCTTAGGTTTCCAATCTTTATTTGATTCACAGTCTTTGCTTTAAAGACACATTTACATTACATCCAAAAGGCTCGTCTGGGTTTATTATTCTTATTAGCCACCCAGTAAATCGTTAGCTTAATACACTGAACCTAGCAAGCTAGCTATTTTCTCTAAGAATAATAATAATAACTGCATGTGCATTATTCACTGTAGTTTACTGGGTAAAATTGTTGCATTTGCTAGTCAATAAGGTAGTGTTAAAGAGGTAAGTTAATCATAAGCTAATGTTAGCTCAACGCTCAACACAATTCACATCGCAAAGTAGCGCAATTTGGTTCTCACGACGATCTGAACTTTTGACGGACGATTAAATGACTTGAATGAAATAGTTGGAACAGACCTGTAACAGTGTAGAAATTAGGCGTGTTACACAATGGCTGTCTGTTTCTGTCCTTAAAATTCAAAATATTTGTAGCTGTAGCTGTGTTTGGATTTGAATCGGAAGTGGGCGAGGCTTATTTTATAAGTTCAAATGAATTATGATGTATTTGGAGAAGAAGTGTTGTCCAAACGAATACATAATGATTTTCCAGTAAGAGCGGCTAAAAAAAGACAACAATAAAAAACATGCTGCATGAACATAAAAGTTATTATTTGTTAATTCATTTTTTATCTCAGTGGAGATATGCTGCCTTGTGCACATTGTGCGCGCTGGATGGACGATATTGAGCAGCAGCTCTGCTGGGAAGTGTTTTAAAAAGAATATATTAAAGCTAAAGTGTATTTGCACAAGCAACACACAAAGCGAGCACAGGCACATTACAGCACAGAGTGCCCCGAGACCGCTCACAGCAAACTTCCCTGCCCCTGATGAAATCCACCAACACGGTGTTGCTCTCAATACATAGATGCGATTCGAAATACTGCTCCTCTTATTTAGTGCACGGGAACATTCTTCCCTGGATCGTGAATCCATCGACCGTTTTTTATTTCATCAGCTTAGAGAAGGAATTAACTCAGACACTCGTGTTAACGCAACCTTTATTGATTCATAATGTCGGTCGTACGACCTAATTTCCATTCATTTAAGCCGCACAGTCTCCGCCCTCAGCCGGTCTGATTCAGTAGACGTCTGTATTTTCCCACTGAACAGCGTCTGCCAGGTCTTGTTTGATCCATCACATATTTGTTTCTGTTGCATTTGGAGTAGGATAGAAGAATATTGTCAAATGCTAATGGCTGTCATCCAAAATCCAATAAATCGCTGTTCTGGAATTCCAAACGGAGACCGGGGCAGACCTCGATGATTAGAAAAGCCTTGGGGAAAAAATCGGCCAAAGTCTTCTTAATACAGCGCTTATTGATTTCTTCTAGAGGATGAAATACCAAGTGAGTGTCTGCCATTTTTCAAAGTTAAACGCCGATGGCACTACAAACCATTTTCCAATAAAGGGGCGGTTGTGGATCAGGTGGTAGAGCGGGTTGTCCACTAATCCTAGGGTTGGTGGTTCGATTCCCGACCCACATGACTCCACATGCACAAGTGTCCTCAGGCAAGACACTGAACCCCAAGTTGCTCCCGATGGCATGCTAGCGCCGTGCATGGCAGCTCTGCTGTTGTTGAAGTGTGTGTGAATGAGACACAGTGTAAAGCGCTTTGTAGAACCACTAAGAACCGTCAAAAACGCACTAAATAAGTGCTTACCATTTAGCACATTCTGTGTTACAGAATTTACAGAAACAGCCACGCGGCATGTTTTAATGCTCGGTTTGTGAAGTGCGTGAGTCAAAATAAAGAAGAGACACACGAGCATGAAAACAAAGCTTGCACGACGAGACAAGGAAACAGAAGGGTGTATAAATAGAGGACCAATATAATCAAGGACCAAAGCACAAAACAGGTGAACACAATCAGGTAACAGCAATGACGAGACAGGGATGGAGACAGCATTAGAACTGAGACAAAAACACATGACGTAAACCCAAAACAAAATGACATGAAATCAGCGCTAATCGTTCTTAGCATCCTTAAATACCCCAGTACGGATATTTGCAAACCTGGACATTGTTCGTGTTATTAATTCCATTTCCATGTATCAAATACGATTACGTGCTTTCAAGAAAAAATAATTCATTGATTATTGAATTACGATGGTGCAGTAATAAGTACGGAATAGTACACTCTGTGTTGTGCTGTTATAGGAAAATAATCAATAAACGGGGCGGTGTGATGAAGCGGAGTTACTGTTCCCACCCCCGAGTTTGATTATTTACCTATAACAGCACACCCCGAAGTGTTTTATTCCTCTTATACCACAGCAAACTGGCAACGATTACAATCTTTAATCCTCTGTCTCCTCAGTTTAAGAAAACTTCACCATATCTATGATTTATTTATTTTCTTTTAGATCTGTTTATAAAGCGGAGCGTCCGCTATACAAGTCTCTGTGAATGAGCTGTTACTATAGAAACGATAGCGTATTAGAACGAGTGCTTTAATATAAACCTGTGTGAGTATTCATATGCGCTCATGCATATGCAAAAATGTTCTGGTGTTCGCGTGGAAATGTTGAACTTTTTCTCTCTTCAGGGCTTTCGTTGTATACTCTTAAAGTCTGTGTCACACACACACACACACACACACACACACACACACTCTCATACTCACACACAACTGTAGGCTTTAATTTCAGGAATCGGAACTCAGAGGAAGAAGTTTGGCGTTAGTGGATTAACCTCCAGCTAATATTTGTATTCATTGTTTGTTTTTTTCTTTCTGCTGTTCAGTGACTGTGTGTGTGTGTGTGTGTGTGTGTGTGTGTGTGTGTGTGTAATTTCGCATTAAAGGGTGTACAAACTTTTGCACTCAACTACTTCAAGTCAAACCGTTGAGTTGAGTGCAAAAGTTTGTACACCCTTTAGAGGCTCGGTTTGACTTGAAGTAGTTGAGTGCAAAAGTTTGTACACCCTTTAATTCGAATTTATCCAACCAACAAAATGTGAGTTTCGTAGATAGAGCTCGTGGAAAACAACGCGTGTAAAGACGGAGCGAAACGATAAATACGATGTTTCAGAACGAGACGTAAACGTGTTTTGTATTCAGCTTGCCTCTGAGATTTATTTCAAGTTTGTGAATCTCTCAGACAGGGATTTTCCTCCCACCGTTTACTCGTGTCTCGGTTTCATCATTTTTTTTTTCTCCAAATAACTCCTTCCGCTTCCATGGGTAAAACAGACTACCTAAACACCTTGTCTCCTTTTCTGGCTCTGTGAAACCTTCTCAGGTTGCGTGATGGTTATTTTCACACACTGCTCGAGAGTTGTACCTGTTTGAACGTTCCATAACTCAACAACGTGACTGTTTTCAATCATTACAATCTTATTAATGAGGCACGTTCGGATTAATCCGTTAGACCGTGGCCAAAAGGGGATGCAGAAGAAACTATTAATAAGTAGAATCGCTGTCTGAGACTCCCATTTGTTCTGGTATTTAAGCTTTAATTGGAAAATAACATCCATCGAGCATGAAATTCAGTTTCGTAAGGAAACCGTAGTTACTTTTATATTTTATGCGCTCCTTCGAATGCGTTATCGTTTCTATAGTAACGGCTCGCTCGCAAGAAACTCGTAGAGTGGACGCTTTCTGATATTTATGTATAGTAAATAGTTTAAACGTCTTTCATCGACATGGCTCCTCTAGTCTCGCTTCGGTTAGCAGTTTTCTACATTACCCACAATGCAATGCGGATAGTGGTGAAGCATGATCTAGCCCTCATTTCATCTCCACGTAAAGAGAGCTCTGTAGAGGCACTTTAGTCCTTTAGTCTGCCCAGGTTTATCTCGCTTATCACTTATCCCAAGTTATCACGTATGTTTGATATTGTTCAAATTTTGCACTTGTAATAGCGCTGTCCCGCTGTGACATTAACACGGCACACGGTCGCTAACGTCTCACAGGAATAAATCAGTTACAGCACCAACCAACAAATTAGCACCAGAAGCACTAATCACACATATTTCAGTGTAAACACATGTCCTTTAAGGTTGCTGGTTGCATCATCAATCTGTCTTTATTTCCTTTTGGCACTCAGCTTTCGTTTCTTTCCTCCGTATGTAAATTAGACCGTCCCGTTCTCCTGCGATCGTCTGTAATAAGTACAGCTCGTTTGGGTGATTATGAATATAAACAAGCTCATCTATTACAACCGAGAGAAACCAGCGCCTCAATACGTGTCTGTATGCCGTTCTGGTTTCTTCCAGCAGTACGTTTCGATTCGTTACATACTCACCGGTACATCCTGGTACCTCTAGGATTTTAAAAAATCCACACGGAGGATTAAAAGCTAACGAAACACTGAACCTAAAGTGCTTCTAGTACACACGGACTCTTATGTAAGTCGTTTTAAAGAGTCAGACCCAGCAGACGCGGTTAAAGTCCCGTTCCGCTGCTCGGCACGAGCTCCTTTATCACCGCTGACAGCTTAGTGTTGTACAGTTGATGAACATCAGTCTTCATCTCCAGGTCATTCATCAAAACGTCTTGGACCGGAATCAGGTCAGGCTCTAACTGTGCAAGAGCAGCTGCAATCTGATCTGATCCTGTTTTATCAGACTTTATAACAACCAAGTAGGAGACATAACCCAGTTCCGTTTACTTATTCATTCAACTGGTCTCGATCTTTTAGTGCAAGTTTTCCACGTAGTCTTGGGAAGCAGCCACAAAGCTGTTTTATCTCCTGACCAATCAGCTCGCGGGTTGGGGAGCGAAGCCAGGAAAACTAATACGGAGGACAAAGAGTCTGCAAATAAATGAGTCTTGTTAGTGAGTGTTGAATGAAAAAAACATTTCATTGCCAAAATTACAATCATGCCGTGAAAAAAAAAAAAAAACAGAGTGTCTATTTTTAGGCTAGCTATTTACATATTAATTATTTATGCTAGTTAGCTTTAGGCCACTTACTAGGTGTTGTTTGGCTAGTTGATTACATACTAGCTAGCTTTAGGCTAGCTACTAGCTGTTCTTTGGCTAGTTACTTCCATATTAGCTATTTTTAGACTATATTAGCTATTCTTAAGACTGGTAAGAGTGTTGTCATGGATACAGCGTGTGCACATCAGTAATTACCAACAGCGCTGAACAGATTTATCTGAGTTAATTCTGTATTGATATTTGTAAAATGTTATGCATGTAATCATACGTACTAATGAGTGTTTATACAGGCTTTTCTCCAGCATTATACGGTACTATACAGTCCTATATGGACACCTTAACGCATTTCAGCTGCATTATGAAGATATTATAACCTGACACAAGTTTGTCATATACTTAAACTTTATAAACTGTTATGAATGTAATTCTGAGCGTTTGTTCACGCTTACGCCAGGCATTATAACATATCATCTTTGCTCTGTGACACTTTTAGATTGCATTATGTAACCTGACGTAATGAAGGCGTGTATTCATGCTTTATTATAAGACTTCGTGAATATTAGGAATGTTACAGTGTCCTCTAGTCCAGAAAAATGTGGCATTTGAAATAGTTTTGTGTGAGAAAGGAAATAAAATAAGGATCGATATGTGTGTTTTTGGAGATATCCTGTAACTGGTGGCGTTTATATGTTATTTTTTTTTTATTCGCTTCAGTGTAACCAGTGCGACGCTTTTTTCAAAGTGATGTATGGAGGATGTGTTTTATATTGTCTTCCTGTCCTGGCTCGGGTCTGTCCTCGGGGTGTGTTTTATTTGATAAATGAGTGTTGTGTTATTCGGACCATGGCCCCAGTTGCTTGTGATCTATAATACGGTCGTATTGTTCAGATCCATATGATTTTCAGTCCTTGTTTATTTCAAAGATTCAGGCTGCAGTGTGTGTAGCGCCTACCTGAGGGAAATCCCACAAAGTCGCTACGAATTCAATGCACGGGAAGCTAAGTGGTTCATTTTATTTTTTTTTTTCCCCCCCTAACTCACCTGAGAGTTTCTTGAGATTGAAGCCAATTTTATGGCGAAACTCATTAATTCAGCTCTGTGGTACACGGCCAGGTCCCAGAGCACGGCGTGTCAAGAGAGATTGATCAAGGGTTTTGTTCAGTCCTCATGTGATGTTTAGGGAGTTTTGTATGAATCATTTATGAGCGTTTCGGAATTGATCTGATGTTTACTGTATGTAGGAGTTCTCTGGGTCTGACCTCATGGTGAGGGATTTATCAGCATTTTGCTGTGCAGCCTGTAGTGTTAGTGTTATATCCGTTTATCAGGGTTTTCCTCCAGTCTCACCTCTCAAAGGTGTTCGGTGTGGGAGTGGTCGGAAAGCCAGATCCCAAATGTCTTCCGACGCCCTACGTAGTGCACTCTACGCGTGATAGGAAGATTTTGAAGGTTCAACCCGCAGCTTGGTTTGCTAGTAAAGCTAGCTACTGTAATTTCTCAAAAGATTAAGTATTCTTTCCTGAATATTTGTCTTGGTTAGGGGTCTAAACTGAACTGAAAGATCTATTAGCCTGCCTCCTACCTTTAAATAGACTTTAAATATATGTAATAACTTAAAGCCTTTAAATGTTATGTAAATAAAGGGGCTTATGTGTATCACTCTGGATAACGACGTCTGTACACTAAGTGCTGTAAATACATCTCTGAAGCCAAACCATCATAATAAAAGGAGTCGGCTGTTTAATAGTGATTAAGTTTGACCTCATGCTTTTGGCACGGAGAGAAGGTTACGTAAACAAATCATCATAAGCCGATAACCTGCGTTTATATCAGTGTAGAATGACATAAAGGTGCATATCCAGGTACATCTTCACCAACAAAGCTCGTTTTTATTAAAGGGTGTTTAAAGAGACACAACACGATGGGGGAAAAAGAGTGGAAGGAAAAAGAAATTAGGTATCGTATTCACAAGAACTCCTAAATAAAATAGAAGCGCACCTGAAAAAGTCCATAGGAGAATAAAAAGTTAAATAAAACTCTACGTTTATATCACATTCAGGAATATGTTTTTATATCTTGTGAGATTACACTAAAGAACCCACATCACGTCTCATTAGTTTGAAGTAAGGGTGCGCAAACTTTTGCATTCATCTACACTGGATAAAGAATTTCTCAGAATTGCTCTGTGTGTGTGTGTGTGTGTGTGTGTGTACAGTCAGTACAGTATATATATTTCTCATATATAAATCTAGTTTATAGTGTGTAGATGATTTCTCTGAACGGTGTCGCATCTTTCATACATGACCGTACATTTATTATATCATACTTACTTTAAGTATAAATATCAAACACAATATCACTATCAGTATCTCTACTTCTATCTCTTTGATGATTGAAATATTCGTATCTGTATCTGTAACTGGGCGTGGCCTAAACAAAACACATTTTTGATGTTTTTTTATTTATTTATTTATTTATTTATTTTTTCCAAAACCCTTTATCTGAGGCCCAAAGTTTTCATTATCCGTCTGATTTCAGGTCAGTGTAGGAATGGTTTATGTGTATGAGAGAAATTTCTTTAAAAAAAAAAAAAAAAAAAAAAATCAATATAAAAATAAAAACATTTTTGTGTGTGTTTGATCTCAGGTCAGTCATCGTCCAGCTCGGTGGGAGAAGTGGTGATGCACGTGGATCTCATCTCTCACCCCGGCACCGGAGAACATAAAGTCAATGTGAAGGGTAAGCTGAACACACACACACACACACAATTTTAAGCACTTTATTTACTTCTTCATCTCGAAAAGATGCCTCCTCGACTCTCCTCATTTCAATAAGGATGTATATTTTATGATGGACAGCGCCCGGTGCTCTGGTTCTTTTATGACTGTAATAATGATCCAGCTGTACTTTAACAGCACACACACTATCTTTATGTGTGTTGTTACTGTAAACCTCCTCCATACACACCATCATAAAACGACTTCCCTTGCAGGGATAGAAAGGAATCGAGTTTTAGTTTCAGAAAGATGATTAGAGGGTAACATCTTCACGGCCAGAATGAGGAAATTACTCGGATATCACCTGAGGGTTCATTAAGCGTGAATAACTCTGAATTAAACTGCACACCATGTGCTGATCACATTACTACCGCAGTGGTAGCTCAGTGGTTAAGGAGTTGATCTATTGCTCAGAAGGTCATGAGTTCAAACCCCAGCGCTGCCATTATTGGGCCCTTGAGCAAGGTCCTTGACACTCAATTGCTCAGATGTATGAATGAGATCGATGTAAGTCAGTATGGATAATACCCTAAATGTAATGTACTTCACTGTTCTTATCACTAATATGGACTAGCTAGTGCAATGTTTGTGCAAACTGGCTTTGATTGTTGTCTTTTAATGATAAGAGGATATCATTTGGGGCTGATTCTTTCTCTAACTAGTTTCTGGAGTTAAGTATTAAGTTTCCTGAGGAGAGGGGTTTGCTGGCATCTCGGTTTTTTTTTTTTTTTGGACTGTTTATAGAGTCAGTGACAAATGATGCCAGTATTTATGAGGAGAAGTACTCATCACGTATTTAAGTCAATTTTTTTTTAAGTCAGACTCCTATTTCAGATTATTAAAATCGCCCGTGCGCGGTTCACGCCTCCGGGGTTGCAGTCGCCAGATTTTTCTTAAGTAGAAGCGTCTGAGACGGGGTTTTTCAGTAGCACAAGCATTTGTCTTTAAACCCAACCTATAAACAACATCAAAGAGACTAATATGATGATGTATGATGAGGATGCATTGTCCTAGTTGTAATGATCGCATTAATTACTGGTTTAATTGAATAAAATGGCTTCTAAACTCATTACTCAGCAGCACACAGAATAGAATAGCACTTGATCCAGCGCTCTGTTATTTCCCATTTTGTTTTGCTCCATGTCCTTACTCATGTGCACGCTTTAATTAAAGAGACTAAATTCGAAGGTCTGATATTTGGATTCCTAATTCACGATTCTGATTTGTTAATAAGATAACGCCGATTTTTTTTTTTTTTTTTTTTTGCGTTCGATGCGCTCCCCTGTAAAGAAAACATGTCCACGGTTCGAAGGATAAGCTGACCGAGCGCTCACTCGCTCTTATACTTACCGAGAAACTTTAAGTTCCTTTTTCATTGTATCCATAAAGAAAATTCTGGCCTTGAAACAAGAAATAATGTCTGCAATTACGACGTGTCTTCACCGGTGTCCTTCCTGGATTTTAAAAGGAGTCATTTATCTCATTTCAGCTATTCCATAGAGTGTTTGAGTGTCTTTACAGCCAAAACGTACATTTCCAGCATGACATATTGTGGTCACATCAAACTTGAAGCTTAAATATAAGCTCAGAATCATGCATAACTAAGCCACGCCTCTTTTTAATCAATCTCCGCCCTCTGCGTGTAATTTCTAAATAGCGAGTAAGTAATTATTATTATTATTATTTTGCAGTGGTGGGTGTGAACAACATCAACTGGCAGACGAACACTATGTTCCGACCGTTTGTCGAGATCAACGCCATCGGGCCGAACCTCGCCGACAAGAAACGCAAATACAGCACCAAGACCAAGAACAACAACTGGTCACCCAAATACAATGAAACATTCCAGTAGTGAGTACTTCATTCATTCATTGTTGATTCGTTATTCATTAATCTTGCCGGATTTTTCTTTGGTCCATGCAGGATGTTCTAGTCCTAGTTTCTAAAATCAACTTGCATGTGAAGTGAATAAGATACAAAACACGTGTACTGTAGGCACTTGTTGGGGTAAATTTGAGGTTGTGTGTGACAGCTTGGGAAAACACTTCACGTGGTTTCCCGAACCGTACCACAATCAGAAGTAAAGTCCTAGCAATTTAAACGGTGAGAAAATCACATTTCGCACAGATTTCATTCTAATTTCGCTGAAAGACGCTGCGCCTTCTTTTACATTTATAACCTGATCTATTGATAAAAATAAAAAAAATAAAAAACTGAATTACCGCCGAATTTCATACAATTAAAGGTTCACAATGGGAAATGAGTTCTCGCTTTAATTATCAGCCTCTGTCTCATCACCCGTGGTAAAATTCAGCGTGATCTCTGTTCACGCTAACGTCGGTGGAGAAATAACTGCTGATTCATTCATTCACTTCTGCTTCCTAACTTTCTTGTTAGTTAAAGATTTTTTTTATTTCAGTAGGTCGTTTAAACATGTAAAAAAAAAAACAAAAAAAAAACTTTGTCCGATGTCGTTGAGCGTTTAAGCGCTCTCCGCCGTTTTGTGTAATTCATCGCTCCTATCAGTTGCCCTCAGATGCAGCATATGGACAGATTTTATGCAGGAGAAGTGTATCTCGGAAGTAGAAATCATACTGAGAGAGAACTTTAGGAAGGCTATAAGACACGTCTCTCATCGTTGGCTATTTTACAGCAGCAGCACTCGACTGAGCTTCCTCACGCCAGCGTCTGCTCCCGAGTCACTTGTTCTGCGCTCAGTTTAACCTTAAGAGGCTATTAAAAAGAAGACACTAACCATGACGAGGCTTTACTGAAATCTTCTGCACTTTCAGGCTGAATAGAGATGCTCCAAACTGCCCGAGTCTTTTCAGTGGCAGAAAACTAGCACGCACTGTTTTTGGGAAAGAGCCCTTAACACGTCCTGAGTGTTTATTTTAACGTGAAAAACGTTGTGGAAAGTGGCCGTTTGGCTCGGGGTGTTGAGCCGGGGAACGTCCTTCTGTCCTTCTGAGAATGTTCGCGCTTAAACATTAAACGAGAGCAAAAAAAATGAAATATAAAGCAGACGGAGACACAAGTCCAGCACTTACTCTGCTTTAGGAACGTTTCCAGACAAACATACACGACAGAAATTGTTATTTTATGTACAAACGGTGAAGTAGTGTACTGTCTATTAAGATAAAGTTTTGAACACTGTATATTTTAGCATTTTTCTTTAAATGACCTGATTCTGGACTCTCTAACATGAGAAAATCTATCCAAAGAGTAGGTATAAATAGTTTTGTTTTTATTTTATTGGCGCAATCTAGCTGGAATGTAATTAGAAAAGGCCAAATATATATATATATATATATATATATATATATATATCAACTTTTTTTGAGGACACTCATGTTCTCTGTTTGTTTGTGTGTTTGTTTTTGTAAATACTGAATAATGAATTTCTTGATTTTATAGCTTAACATGTCTGTAGAGAACAGAAAACATCCCAGACGTGCTCACACTTTTACTTTCATTAAGAAAATCTGTGAATATGTCGATTGGAAACACCTCCACACTACATGTACCCGCCCCCTGCCCTGAAATTTGCATGTTGGAACATGATTGGCTCTCGTATTTTATGATGTAATAACATTTATTTAAGATTGTGTAAATCTTAAATTAAAAACAGCAAACGTACTGCGTTTTTTTTTTTTTAAATGAAATGAATACTTTAAATACGTTTAGGATTTATAAGTTGATGATTTTTAAGGCTTTTATTTATATGAAGTAAAACAAAACATTGTCGTGAGATATTAATCATATACGTCATTAAGAACATTTGTAGACGTACCAACTGCTCATGAATACCGCCACCTTTCACGTCCCCGTCCCCTGTTCGGTAATTTGCATACTGCAACATGATTGGATCGTCGTTTTTGTGACGTAATAACACCCCGCATGCTAAACTTTCCATTCCGACGTGTTTGAGGCTGTTTTATAATAAATAAAGGCAGCAAAACCAGCCTTTCACGTTTCACACTTTGTCTAGTCTGTGAACTGAAATCAAACCCAATCCCACAAAAGTATTTTTATTATATTAAACAAACTTTACATCCTAATGTTGAACACAACTTTATGATTTTACTTTGTCTGGCGTGAGATTCTAACAATTTACTCTCCGTGAGAAAAGTGTGAATATGCAAATCTGCCATCCTACAGGTGCCCACCCCTTTCTCCTTAATAAAACATTTCATTCGCTGTCCTGTAATTTGCATATCCAGACATGATTGGATCTTTAATGTTATGATGTAATAACACACCACATACTAGATAAATAAATCCAGCCAAACCACTCAGGTTGACGATTTTCAACTTTAAGAATTATTCCAGTTTATGGTTGTTGTTTTTTTTTTTTTTTAACTAATTCCCTGAAAGGATTTTGTCCTATAATTTGCATATTGCAACATGATTGGATCGTCTAATTTATGATGTAACAACTTCAAGAATAGTTTGATGCAATTTTCCAAGTGAGATTTTCACTCTTTGTCTAGTTTGTGCACTTGAATCACCTGAAAATAATGAAATTATTAAAACAATTATAACATGTAAGATGACTTTTAAGGTTTTATTTGTATTCTTTTTATTTGCATTTGCACTTTAATCATTGAAACCCATTGATGTAAATTCTTCAGAAACTGCGATTGCGAAAGCACGTCAAGTAATAATTGTTTTATCAGGAATGTTAAGTTTTGGGGGTTTTTTTTTACGTTCTCATCTCTTTCCTCTGCAGTATCCTGAGTAGCGAGCACGGGCCGGAGACGTACGAGCTCCACGTGTCGCTGAAGGACTACTGCTTTGCTCGTGAGGACCGCGTCATCGGCGTCACCGTTCTGCAGCTCCGAGACCTGATCGATCAGGTCAGCTTGAACGCCGCGTATCCGCTCATCCGCAGCGTGAACATGGACGAAACGGGCCTCACCATCATGAGGATCCTCTCGCAACGGACCAACGACGAGGTGGCCAAAGAGTTCGTACGGCTCAAATCGGAAACACGCTCGGCTGAGGAAGCGTCGTGAGGAAAAGATCGCGGACAACGGACGCGGTGAAGAAAAAAAAAAAAAGTAGAAGAAAAAAAAGAATGAAATAAATAAAAAATGAGGCAGGATTTGGCAACAGCGCAAGAGAGTTGTGTTGTTCGTTTCTGTGCATGTGTGTTAAACATCTGTTGGAATGTTCTTTTGAAAAACTAAAAGCGTATGTACTACAAGTGTTTACCTGCTGTATGCTCACTATGAAATAATATATTCTACGTTAACGAGACATTGAATACGTTTTTTTGTATGACGACTAGTCTTTTTCGAACAGGTATTTGTTCAGATAAAGTGCCAAACCCTATGAGAAAAAAACAAACAAACAACAATTTATCCAAAAAAAAAAAACAACAAAAAAATCATAACGGTTATTGGTAATGTTGGTGATGTTTCGAATTTGCTTGATTATTTTGTGTGTGTGTGTGTGTGTGTGTGTGTGTGTGTGGGGATCATAATCTCTTTATCTGTGTAGCATTTTGTCTTTTTTCCCATGTGTCGTTCACGTTCACGCTTTTTTTTTAAATCCCTCGACCTGTCCGACTCTTTTTTAAACAGCATTTTTTTAAAAACGGCGAGGACTGCTATCTAATTCTTCGTAGGCATTTGTAATTTTATAGCCACTGACAACAGCGAGGGCCGCCTTCAGTGCTGAGCAGAACGGGCCGCGTGGGTTTCGCGCTGTTTCTTTGTTTGGGTTTCATTATTATTCGTTCAGGCTTCTCGACTGTTTCCTTTAGTTCATTTTGGCTTCCAGCCTTTCAGATGATCACTGTGAACATGCGCTTCGAAAGGCAATCTCAAGCATTCACATCACTGGCTCTGATATCTCTCTCTGTCTCTCTCTGTCTGTCTCTATCTCCCTCTCTGTCTCTCTCTCTCTCTGTCTGTCTCTATCTCCCTCTCTCTGTCTTTGTCTCCCTCTCTCTCTCTCTGTCTGTCTCTATCTCCCTCTCTCTGTCTCTGTCTGTCTCTATCTCCCTCTCTGTCTCTCTCTC
>JANDJT010000179.1:32064158-32079158 GCA_024331685.1 Stegophilus panzeri | reverse complement strand
CATGATTAATAAATTTCCAGATAACGCGTCAGAATTGATCGAAACTCAAAAAAATCGTTCAAGCGAGACGAGGCCGTGGGAGAGGAACAACTTCTGAGAACAAGGAAGTGTGCTGGAGAGGTTTATTTTGGTGCAGCACTTACGAGAACAATAAGATAGAACATTAACACTCCTCTGTGTGTGTGTGTGTGTGTGTGTGTGTGTGTGTACAGTAGATATTGGCATTATGGATTATCATTTTCATGTAATTTGAAATACATTTTGTACACAGCAGGGGAAATAAATATTGGACTTTTTTTTTCAGTAAATATATTTCCAATGAGGTTATTCACATGAAATTTTCACCAGACTTCAGTATTAACTCAATAAATCTGGAAATATAAAGAATTCACAACATTAAAGTCCATAAATAAAATTATGTGTAATCAAGAGGAATGACACGGGAAAAAAGTACTGAACACGCTAAAAAAAAAAAAGCAGTTCTCCAAGGCAAGGTAAGGCAAGGAACCAGCTGAAATCCATAAGTAATTACACCCCCTATCTGTGCAAATTAATATCAGCTGGGTTAGTAAATTGATGGTCTATAAAAAGACTTTTCGTTACCGAGGTGTCACACAAGGAACATCTCCCCTACTGTAAGTTATAAAATGTTAAATATATTTTAAACACACAACCACATAACACCTTTTTCATAACCCAGCATTTCCCAGCATGCTTTGCGCCAGTGACCAGTCTCTCACGTCTCTTATTGGTGGTTAGCAAACGCTACTTTTGTTGCTTGTGGGCGTGGCCTGTCCGGTGGTTTCTTTCTTCTTCTTCTTTTTTTTTTTTTTTAAGTTTCAAACCCAAATTAAATAAACTAAACACACTGATAAAGATTAGCAAAGATAACAACATATACTAGCTCTTTACTCACCAGAGGCTCCAACGATCCCGCTCTACTTCCTTCCAAACTTTATTTTTTTACATAATGTATGTACGCACTGTGGCATCAAACAGTAAATGGGAACAATTTGCAGGCAGGAACTAAAAGTTGTGAGCAGGGAACTGAAGAAGGACCGGTCCGAGGTGGTGACGGGTCGTTCCTGAATGATTCGTTCATTTCGAACGAATCTTTTATACGACTCGCAAATAACGAGTCGTAGCAGAGAGTGATTCGTTCGTTTGTCACGTGAAAACCGCACAGGCTGTGTGCAGGGGATAGAAAAGATTAGTTCACCTCCCGGAGTCTACTGGTCAGAGTCGTTCGTTCTTTCGTCACGTGACAGCCGCACAGGCTTCGCACTGGATACAGAAATTAACATAATTCCCAACCTTCCTTACAAACAAGTAGGTAATTAGGTTTTGTTTTTACTCTTACAGTTACACGACACGTTTCTGGGCTCAAACAAACAAACAAACAAACAAACAAAGAAAACCACCATCGATCCTTAAGAAACAATGAACAATAAACCAGTGAGACTGACAATAAGGAAACAGGAACAAGAAGAACAGGACTAGAACTTGCACATGTAGTTTGATAATTTTATGATAATTCACAACATTACATTAGCATTACCGATCGTAGATAACGAGCCGAGTAGCGGTCACGTGACAAAATGAACGAAAGACTCGGCCCAGAAGACGCAGTTGAGAAGTGAATGAGTTTCTCATCATTCTTTCCACATTCCGAACACGATCCGAGTTCGCGTAAGCAGACGTGTCGGGGGAACTTGAACTTCATTCTGCGCAAATGAACAAAATGAAAGAAATAAACCGAATGTCCGAATATTCGTTCGTTTTGCCGGACGGGATTCAAAAGATCCGAGTCGGTAAAACGATTCGCCGATTCCGACGGACCGTCCGAGCCGATCGTTCGGATTAGCCGCTTTGTAGCCTCGGGGAATTTTTGCTCGAAAAATAAATAAGAATAAATAATTATTAATTAGTGTTTCTTAAGCTCATATAGCATCTCCCGTCCAGTGTGAGTGGAAAAGATTTTCTCGTCTACACTTTTTCGCAAAATCAGTAAACTATTAAACTCCCCAAGCGACGGTAAACACCATTCTTACTGTAATACGACACTTTCGAAACCATTTCTCACATGAAAGAAGCAACAGTTTAAGGACAAAACAAACAAACAAACAAACAAACAAACAAATAAATAAATCTCAGACAAGAATTGCTTTGTGAAGCCTTTTTAATAAATAATAAAATATATTTATTTTCTGAAAAAGGTTTGGCATAGAGAGACAGTGTTCGGCATGGACGCAGTGTTAAAGACTATACATTAGGTTAGGCACTTCAGGTGTGAATCGAGTCCTAAATCTTAGTGCACCGAAGCGTTAACGCTCACACACACGGTTTCATTTTCTCCACTTCTATTCTTACAGGTGTAAGACCGACAAGCTAGTGACACACGCTAGGTCGTATCGGCACGTCTGAGTTATAAACATTATGGACATTCATTCGGCGGTAAAGTGAAATGTATAGCAAGTCAGCGCTCCTAACTTGTGTTTCTCTCAGGCCTTCAGGCCTGAACTCCTGATTTAACCTGTGATTAACGCTGTGATGTGTTGGAGTACAAAACACACACACACACACACACACACACACACACAAAAAAAAAAAAAAAAAAAACAAGTGGCAAAGAAAGATGCATGGTTGCATGTGATGTAGCCTACAAATAAATCATCTCATCTCAAATCATCTCATGTGCCCTGGACTACACTACTACAAGAACATGATCCAATCTGTAATGACTGAAGCAGATTAAATGAAGCAGGAAATTCCTGGTGATATACTATTCATAATTCATAACGTGGAGAAAAAATAATAATCGTACAATATCATTTCAGGTGAGACGACTAGTGAGGGAACTAAATCGTACAGCACTGCGTCGACGTAAAAAGAACTGAAACGCAGTCAAATGAATAAAGAACGAAATCTCCTCGCTGATCGCACGTTTAAAACCCGACTTAAGGCGACTTCCAGGCAACGACCGAGCCGAGATGTACCTCGGAAGGAAAATCCGAATCAAACGTGACGTGTTCGGTAAAAATGGAGGTCTATTTCACTGCAAATCTTCCACTTAAACGAGGGAGGGGGGGGCCTAGAGAGGCGTAGCGATCCCAAAACCGAGCGGAGACAAAAATGCAATTCCAAGACAGTTGTCCAAGATGGCTGCTTACGTAACGTTCTATTCTAGCGTCCGCCTACACCGTGAAGCTCTGTTTTTGTTAAACACTTCAGCGTATCTCGTGCTTTGATGTTTGGCAAACAATAAGACGTAATTGCAGAGCTAACCGGGATCATATGGAGGCGCTACGTGGTCATTACCGCCGATTCGTTCGTAGAGGACTCTGAATAGCGACCGATCGTCTTTCTGTAGTCGCGGAAATTGTCTAGAGATTTTAAACAGCGCCACCTGCTGCGCTGGAGAACACGTACAGTACGTGAAAACCAATACGAAACGCGCAAGCTTGCAGCTTGTAAGCGTGTGAAGACGGGTTACGTCGTCTCCGCATGAGGTGCACGTCACGTCCTACTGTGTCGTGCGTCACTGAAGGAGTGGGTGTGGTTTAAGGTTGACATTTACACCAAAGATTTTGTGCTTCGTGATAGACTTCCATTATTATTAAATATTCATGGCGTGAGGGAACGGCGTGTATCTAAATCAATCCTTTCATGTTTTTCACGACTTGTCTTGGAAACCTATATCAAAGTTTTAATAAATCACTTTTTTTTTTTTTCCTTAATTTCAACATGTCGTTATTTTACGTCAACCTGATAAAAAGGTAACACACACACACACACACTTTCTCGGTGGAACCCCTCCCTGTCCAATCCACAGTCCATTAAATCTAGTGAGAAAATATAAACACACAAACACAGACTTCAAATCCAAAAAGTGGGCAATTTACAGAAGTCATTAAGAAGCACAGGTGAAGGAAAACGACTGGCTTCACCTGATAGACCAGCGTTTAGGAATAATCTGACACACTTGGGACAGTTTATCCAATGATTACTGGCTTCAGATTTCTGTGTCGGAGCATGTGAACTTGTATCTGTTGGTCTGAATTAACCAAGCTTTAAAACTATATATATATATATATATATAAACATACTTATTGGTGTAAAATTCAAGTTACATTTATATTTTATAACAATTGGTACTGTAATTCTTTTCAGAAACTCTCAGGCCTGATATAAAGCGTAAAGATGAGATCCAGCCCAGTGTTCAATAACAGTATAACAAGGTGTAATGGCGCTGTTTGGCCACTAGTGGTGCTTTTATGTGTTTTCTGTGCTAATCTAAGTGGACGTTTTCAATAATAAGATGGCGCAGTGGCACCGCCTGGCCACTAGCAGGCGCACTTGCTCTTCTCCTGCGTCGGCGGTTCGAGCATCTCGCTCCCACTGTGCCCGTTGGAGCGCATGGTGCCGTCGGGGATCCACGACCGGTCCACGCACCTCTCCATACGCTTCATGATCAGATCCAGCAGGACCTCCACGGCCTGGGCCACGTTCTCGCCGTTCGCCGCGCTCGTCTCGAAGTACGGGATCCTGAGAGGGTCGGCAAGAAAGAGGTTCTTTAAGCCCTTTCGAAAAACATTTACGTTTAACGTCCTCCCTCCTTTTGATGGGAAAGGAAGCCGTCGCACTTACTTGAGAAATTTCTTAATGTCTTACAGATGTATAGCCGAGTCAGACTTCTCTAAGCCACACCTCTTCCTCTTAATATAATCAGGAAATAAAGGTTTACAGTCATTAGCTTTTTTTTTTATTATTATTATTATTATTATTATTATTATTTACTCCCTTCAAAATAAAAACGTTTTGTATTGTATTACAAAAGGTATTAAAATATTCAAATTAGGTATTAGAATATTTGCTGATTTGCATATTTTCATTTGAAAAGACGGGGAAAAAAAACACCACAGAAACCGCAAAGCGTAACTCATCTGTCCTGAAGATGTCGGAAAGCGCTGGCACTGGAGACCCCTTCCATAAACATCACACGTGTTACACGCTGTTACTATAGAAACGATAACGTATTAGCGTCATCGAGCACGTTAACGTAAACCAGTGATTTGCCGCTGAACTACTGTCAGAGCTGCTGTCCTGACCAATCAGGATCCAGAACTCGGCAGTGCCGGGGTGTGTATCGAGTGTGTTATCGCACGTTTCCTTCTTTGGCATGCCCGCTCCTGCCAGAGCAAACAGCTCAGATCAGAAAATAGATATCGTTTCGCATGACTCATATCCAGCCTGTCCGGGCAAAAAAAAAAAAAACGTTTTCGGGAAACACTTTTAAAAAGCTAGACGATGCGTTACACGTGTGCACGCAAAGGTTTTTTTGTTTGTTTGTTTTTTTGTTTTTTTAAATATTCTCCTGACTATTATTTTCATGGTGTTAATAGAAAACAGCACGGGTTTAGTTATAACCGACATTAGGTGACGTTAATAAGCGTGATTCACTGTGGTGAAAAGTGCTCAGGACTCGCTGTGTCTCGACGCCCGTGTACGTGTTTATTAGCCGGAACAGCGTGCTCTTCTAGCGTATCTGTGCTTATGTGAGATTTTTCTCCACCAGCAGTGAATTCAATTTAGTGCAAACTAAATGTAACTCCAGATGCCTGTGGATGTGTTCACAATAACCTAATCCAAGTCATTCCCCTAGCAAATAACCACCTTTTGTTTTACAATACAAAGCATACCTTATAGAACACACACACACACACACACACACACACACACACACACACACACACACTTTTCGACTCGCTAGATGCGTGACTAGGGCCCAAGACGCCTAACATCAGCTTGGTCAATATTTACTGTGCAGTTGGACTGTCATCTTTAAGATTTGTGAGATTAGCAGCACTTGCCTTACACACACACACACACACACACACACACACACACACACACACTCCCTAAGCAAACAATAGGACTCAGCAGGAATAAATCTGCACTCAGTTATTTCATTAACGCAGCACTGATGATGCTCGAGCTATCGTGTGCTCTGGATCAGTGTTAAAACTGTACAAAGATGGACAGACATAAACAGGTGGATAGACATACAAACAGACAGATGGATGAACAGACAGACAACTGTCAGGATGTGTAGATTGTGGACTGATAGATAGACAGTCAGATGGGTGGACAGACAGGTGGATATACAGATAGACTGTTAGATGGTGGATAGACAGGTGGATATACAGACAGACAGTTAGATGGTGGATAGACAGGTGGATATACGGACAGACAGTTAGATGGTGGATAGACAGGTGGATATACAGACAGACAGTTAGATGGTGGATAGACAGGTGGATATACAGACAGACAGTTAGATGGTGGATAGACAGGTGGATATATAGACAGACAGTTAGAAGGGTGGATATACAGACAGTTCGAATGGTGGATAGACAGGTGGATATACAGATAGACAGTTAGATGGTGGATAGACAGGTGGATGGAGAGAGACAGATAGACAGGTGGATGGAGAGATAGACAGTTAAATGGTGGATAGACAGGTGGACAGAGAGCTAGCGTTAGATGGTGGATAGACAGGTGGACAGAGAGACAGACAGATAGATAGGTGGACATTAGCCATGTTAGCATTTGAGCGTGAGGTATGTCTGAAGCCAGTGATCGGTCTTACCCGTATTTACTGGCGAGCGCTCGAGCCTCCTCCTCCTTCACGAATCGCTGGTCCTCCAGATCGCACTTGTTCCCACACAGCACGATGTCGGGGTTCTCGCAGTACGCGTGCATCTGCAGCTGACCTGCGAACGAAAGCAACACACACTCCAGCGCTTAGCGGCTTGGTTTCACTTGACGGCGAATCTCTAGCAGAAATCTGAAGACATTCGTGTGAAACGTACTCATCCAGTTCCTGACGTTGAGGAAGCTCTGCTCGTTCGTCAGGTCGAACAGCAACAGGAAACCCATCGCGTCTCTGAAGAAGGCCGTCGTCAGACTCCTGAACCTGCAAAAACCAAACGCTTTCTTACACCAAGTGTTTGGTCCCGTTGCATTTTTTTTTTTAGCTAAAAACACAACATGTTTATGCGAGACACGCGGGGGGGGTAAAACTGCTGCGATATTTCACCCTGAGAAATCTGCGTTAATGTTCTCACCTCTCCTGGCCGGCCGTGTCCCACAGCTGAACGTGTATCCTCTGGCCCCGCCCCGCTGCACCGTCAGGCCCGCTGGACTTGTACATCTTTAACACAATATTTACACCAACTATGAATCTCTCTCACACACACCGTCCCCCAACACACATTATTTTCCTACAACAGCACGTCCTGAAAGGTTTTATTCCTCTTACACCAGTGTGATTTGACAACGATTCAAATGTATTAAAGAAACAAACGTGTTGTACTCTTTAAAAAAATTATTATTTTTTTTTTATCCGTTTATAGTTATATCCAAGACAGAAACATGCAGCTCGTCACGTTACTGAGAATCCAGAAAGCCGTGAACTCCCCTTTCCGTTTCAAGGGGGTGACACTGGAGACTCCTTCCTCTAACGTTTCCTTACGACAATTAAACAATTGGTTATATTTATGTGGTACGAGTCCTTGTGAAAGAGCTGTTACTATGGAAACGATAACTTCTCAGACCGGACGAACGAATATAAACCTGTGATTTTCAGCTGAGCACAGAGTGTTAAACCCGCGTGGCTCTGGGTCGTGACGATTCACGCTGCTGTTTGTTTTGTAGGAACAGCCGATGGTGTTTGTTCTTGAGGCGTAGCTCCTCCAGGAAGAACTGCTTGCGTGTCGGTCCGAACGCTCCAAGCCGACGGGAAACGACGAGCTCTCCGTCAATTATAGTCGAGTTTTCTTTTTTCGTGTCACTGTAAAATGAGGATTTAGGCATCGGGTGGAGTTCACCGTGAAAACGCCGCCCTGAAACTCGTCTTTTGTTGAGAACCTGTCTCAGCCAAAGCTGCTCAGGTTCTCCTATGTTCGAGGAATGCGTCAATGAGGTGGTGTAGCACACACACACACACACACACACACACACACACACACACACACACACTCCACAGCTGGTTAGACACGACGTTTTTGCGTAATTGTAGGAAATGTTATCGAAACACGTTTTTACGACCATTACGTTACTAGTTTTTCATGATCACGTGTTCAGCCTGCTGAAGAAACGTTCAGGAGAAAGACACCACAATTGGGTTACTTTCCATCGTCCCGCTTTCGCTCTTTCTTATCCCTGTATTATGCTGGGGGCGTGGCCAGATGCGTAACCAGGATCGAATCACACTTCTCAAACGTGACTCACTTAATACTTAACACAACACAACGTGTACTACACACGCAGCTCGTTTCTAATCCGTGTTGCACTTCTATTTTTCCCCATCAACAGCCCCGATTCCAGTTCGACTGGATAATTTGGTGTACAGGTGTTACAGCTGGGTCGTGGTTTGGTCTTGCAGCAGGACAGTAATCCAAAACACGATCCAAATACACACAGAAAAGGCTCAACGATCACCGAATCAAGCTTTTGACGCAGCCTTCTCATCTCCAATCCCATGATTCAGTGGTTTTGTGCAAGGGTGGCAATAATTATGACGTGTAACTTATTTTATTAAAACGGCAATATTTTTTGATAAGTGTTTTTCGTCTAACTTAAATTAAAGCTTAGAGCGCGGAGATCTCGTTTCCTCATTTTATCCCATCGTTACCAAGGGTGCCAATAATTATGAATCTGACTTTAGTTCTGTCCACAATGTGAGAATTACATGAAGGGAAAAAAAGAAAAAAACGGTGTAAAGAAGCGAGGGGTTATTTTATTTTCAGCAATGTACAATTATTTATTAGATATTTTATTCTGTGATATTTTCGGGTTTCTTACTTTTACAGGAAATTCCTGAGATTTTCCGCAGCGGCGTCTTTTGTCTCGGCGTAACACTTTAACTCCAGCGCGAGGGCAGGGATTAGACGCTGCGTTTCGGAAAGATTATTTCATGCTCCAGCTCACACGGCTGGGGAAAAGGAAACTAAAACGGTAATTCCAGGAGACTGAAAAAGTACCTGGAGGGACTGAGTTCATGGTCTAGAGGTGCAATAACAAGTGATCTAAACACACACACACACACACACACACACACACACACACACACACACACACACACGTTTTCTCAGGCCACGCCAAACAAAAACAGTCCCGCCATATTTAGAAAACTTTCAGCAATGCTGATTTTCCTCATACTCACGAGTGTATGCTAATGAGTTAACACCATTCACCTAGCTCATTTGCATTTAGACACGCCCACAAAACTCCATAAAAGATAAAGCCCATAGAGAGCTGAAAGGAATTCCTCAGAAGGGTGTAACACAAATCGTTCGTTAAATTAGTGTGTAACTGGACTCGATAAGTGACAGCGTAATCCGTGTAAATACAATCGCAGAATCATCGACAATTTATCGTGGATTTTAAAGCGCACGACGTTCACATGAGCGAGTCTCTTTATACGTGCGTTTTAAACAAACTCCGCACCGGAACACGAGATCGGACACGGACTAGCTGTATTTTCATAAATACGACAATTCTTGTGTAAATGCTCCTGAGAAACAGTTTGGTAAGAGAAGCCCGATGTTTTGTGTGTGTATCTGTGAGGTATTTATATTGACTTACTGTATATACACTACCGATCAAAAGTTTACACACTCATTCTTTATTTGTTCCCACCACGTTTTAGAATAATAATAATAATAATAATAATAAAGTCATCAAAACTCTGGAGTAACACAAACGGAACTATGGGAATTATGTCATGATAAAAAAATCAAAATAATTGAGTATTTTATCATCTTCAAAGTAGACCCGCTTTTCGTCTAGAAGTTTCCAGAAACGTATTCTTGGCGTTTTCTCGACCGATTTCTTGAGGAATTTCCCCGAGATGCTTTTTAAACAGTATTAAAGGAGTCCACACCGACGCCGGACTCTCATCCGCTGCTTTTCAGGAATATTTCCCTCCGAGTCGTCCGTTTAAATGAAGATTATTTCGTAAATAAAATTAGTTTTCTAATGAAAAGAAACGAAGACGTCGGCACGATGATATTTTCTGTCTACAAACATTGAATCACACACCTTCAGATCGAAAGGTTTTTAAGATCATGAGAAACATTTCAGTCGAGTGTCCACAAACTTTTGACCGGTAGTGTATCAATGTAGCGAAATAACATTAGACCATAGACCACCACCTAAGCCCTAACTTAAGTACTCAAAAACAAAATAATGATATTATTAATTCATTCATTTATTTTAGTTAAAAAATATTTTCAACTTTTCTTTTCTTTATGTGGACCAGTTGAATGTCCTTACACTGTTAAGACTGTCCTGAACTACTATCATTACGGGGACATCTGGTCCTCACAAAGGGTTAAAGACCTTCAGGTGCGCACACACATGACTTACCACCCGCTTTTCTCTGAAGTCGATGCCCACCGTGGTGATGAATTTAGAGTTGAACTTGCCGTCCGTGTACTGGTACAGGAAGCTGGTCTTTCCCACCCCAGAATCCCCCAGGGCTAGGAACTTGATGAGGTAATCGTAGTCCCCATCAGACATAGTGATTGCCTCTTGCTGAACCTGAAACACACACACACACAGCTCTGTTTAATTAAACGAATCCAGTACAAAACAGTTCCGTGGAAGGCACGGGGTCACAGCAGGTAGTGTTGAGACTCAAGGCCAAAAGTTACACTAACATTTACGCAGGGAAAGTTATGCGTATTCAGAACCATGTTACGCGGCGGCTTCAACTGATTTTCAGTATGCATCGTTCAGATTATTAAAGTGTATTCTGATGGATTTCAGCATCCGAGACGGGATTTCTCAACCGCGTCCAGACCGAGCCCTCACCTTTAAACCCCCAAACAACTCGTACTGAAAGGGTACGTTTTCCATTCTAAGGCGGTCGAGTTTAATACAACGCAACATAAACAGCCGTTAGTCACTTAGCAGCCATCTCGATTATCAAGTCAACTCTCGCGATATCGCAGTGCTTGCGTTCAAGTAACCCTTACTTTTTCTTAAGAGACCACATTCACATAACTTCTCTATAAATTCAACTTTATCACCAGGTATGTACAGCATTCATAGTGTTCGCTACTACCCACGGTTTCAGGCATATACATACATTACATATACACATACCCCGCGGAGACGGGGGTCCTACTGTAATGATCACATTATGCAACGCTGAAAGATCTGAAGAGGAAACACTGAAGTCCTGAACAGGACAGATAAGACTAATTCTTTCTTCTACAGTGTACCATGTGACTAGCTCAGTCTACAACCACAAACACACGATTCTGAACGCTGCACACAGAGTAAGCCAAAGACAAAAACGCATGTAAGAAGAGAGAATTTGTGCAAACGTGTGAAGATGCTGACACGGTAACAGGAAACGCTGAAACCCCATGAAACAAAAAGTGAAAAACTTCGGGTCTGTAAACAAGACGCACGATATATATATATATTCATGGATCTGAATACAAATATCACTTTAGTACATATTTCATGCACTTAGCATGGAGCCATCCACAGATATCCAGTATATATGCAAAAATAAAATAATAAATTCCCGTCTCAGCCAGCTAGGATTGTGTATAATCCAGAACTTTCTACCAAGTCACTGGAGAGTCTTTCACATGAAGATTTATGTTCATTTAATCAGTTACATAAACTGCAACAAGACAAACATCTTTCACATCAGCTGCAGGGCAAAAACATGTCGCGTTCTAATTCACGTGACGTATTTATTTGCGACTTGTTTATTTTACCACGCCGTTCGCGTGACGCTTAAAGCCTGAAGACGAGCCGCAGCGTGAACGTCGCTTTCCACGATCCCTCGTCCGGACATCCTCTGTAATTCTGTCAAACTGGGACAGAAACAATAGTTCTTTTTCCCCTCAGACAGAATGGCATCGTGTTGTCTGGGAGAAATAAAAGAATGGATTTAATAAATCCTGCCTTCTCCTGAACGCACGAGGATTAGCAATGAGAATAAATGCAATATTTTGTGGGGGGGGGGGGGGGGTTTGTGTGTTTTGTACTCGTACGTGCCTGTTGCTGTACTTTTCTCCCGGTCCTGATGTGTAACGGCGAGTTAACTGTAGGAATGAGGAAATAAAACGACAAAACCAGGCTCCTGCAATTGTGTGCGGTCACGCCTTGACAAGAACCCTGCACGATTACGGTGATTTAAAGCTTTACTTTGATCCTTAAGACCCTGGTGAACCGTCCGGGAAAAGCCGAACGCTCTTCACTCCGATGTGATTAGCAGAATTACCGAACGCTTCGTTTTTAGATGAATAACTACGGGACAGATTTATTTATTTTTTTTTTAGCGTTATGTAAATAATTTTACATAGGAACAAAACAATATAAATCCTTCCAGAACCGGAGCACATCTTTTTCTTATCCGTTTTGCCTTCTAATCTCCCAGGTCACGTCACGTAGTTAATGTATTAACACAAATGAGACTGAGGGATAAAAAGAGCGATAAAAGGGCTGGTGATCGCCGTGATATGAATATTTCATAACGGCACATCAATAATTTTCTCGTTTTTGAGCACAGAGACAGGAATCCTGGAGCTCTGAACAAAAACTTAATCATATTTAATACTACTTCAGCATTAGAGCAAAAAATAAATAAATAAATTGTAAAAAAAAAAAAAAAAAAAAAAATTTAATTGCTTAACATAACTGTAGTGGAAAATTAGAGCTGGGCAATATGACTATACAGGATCGGTATCGTGATAAATAACGCCACAATACTTTTCGGAGATATTGTTGGTATCATCAGTTATTTTAATATCGATTACAAACTCTGACTGGACGCAGCTGATTGGATTCAAATAATCGTAGACGTTAAAAAGGTGCGATAGTCTAGTTTTTACATTTCTTTCTAGTAAAAATGACGTGGTAAAATATGTAGAACATGATAAAGAGTCATGGTTTAAGCCGTAGCCTCCGCAATGGCATATAACCGTATTCTGTGGCTGAGAAAACGTTTGGAGAAACTGCATTATGGTCCAGAACCATTTTTTTGTGTTTGAATTTGCCTCCTGTCTGGCCTTTTTTTTTTTTTTTTTAAACTCCGCCCTCATTTCAGTCTGAAATCAGCACGCTCCAAACACAACCAGATAATTCTCCATGTGAGTAAAATAAATCACACTGTGCTTCAAAAAAAACCCATAATGACAAGAAACACAGTAACACCAGAACCAGAGTAAACACTGGAGTAATTTATTACTGGTGGCGGGGATGAAGCTGGTGCAGAATTAACAGCATTGCTCTAGGACAAGTCTGTAAATCCAATCTGTATGTAGCTTTAGTGTTTTCATGGCCGACTTCATTACAAAGAAGAAGTACAGCGATTGAACTTCTGACCTCGTAAAATCATCGTGAGCCAAATCTTTGCGTGTTTTTATCGTTATAACTCGCCTTTCGAGCAGCTGGAATGGCCGAGTGAGCATGCCGTGGCAGGTCTTACAAATGCTAACTCTAGTTGAAACACTGTAGGTTCTGGGGTTCGGCACTTTGGGGACATGGGGACTGCGAGGCGGAGGAGAAGAACCATTAGAAACTTAATCTTGCCACATTTTGACAAATCCTACCCAGTACACCTTTAAATAAAAAGGTATAACTGAAATCATTCTGAATGAAACACAATTGCTAGCAGTTTGTCAGCTGTCCTGTAACATCACTGTAGAAATGTCTTCAAGATAGAATCTCCCACGCCGAGGGAACATGAGAGTCCGAAACGTTGTAGTGAAACGAACTTCGTCGCATGACGTAATGCAAAATAAATAAATAAATAAATAAATTCCACCTACAGACAGATTTTAGACCGAGAAGTACTTCACATATTAGTCAGGCATCGCTGCCATTTTGTTCGTCTCATTAACGCTCTTTAAATCACAGCACAGGAAGCGCACAGTAGTATCTAGCTAAATCTCAGGGCAGGACTATATTACTGAGAGTAAATACATCAAATCCAACGTGAAGCACAGAAGAAGCTGTTTTTAATGATTAACATAATGTAATAATTACAGAAGTTTAGCCTTAAGGGGGGAAAAAACTGTGATTCAAAGTGACATCAAGCGTATCATTTCTCATATCTTCGATTCAGACTTCTGTTAAGGTTGGGGTTTTTTTTTTTGACCCCCAAAATTAAGCTCCGCCCACCAGCTGGTACGGAGTTGCTCAGATTGATCGTTTTTGTCTCTACAAGGTGACCCACGTGACTATTTGTGTTTGGAGGGGCGGCTTGGCGGGGGGGGCTCTGAAATTACAACGTGCTCCATCAAAGTTTAGGATGTTGTGATATTTCACCTTCCATGGTTGATGAAAAACAATACGAACACAGTGCATCTGATGCCAATATTCCACCGTGGAGGTATAACTTTTAAGAAATATTCACTTTAGTTTAGCCAAACTGTGCTCATGGTCTCACTTTTTTTTCTTCCTCTAGCAGGCGTGTAGACCATCACATTTTGGTTTGGGCTTGTTTTGCTCAGACACCTGGAACAGCTAAAATGAGTTTAGTCACACATTTCACTCACCCACGAAGAGAGAGAGAGAGAGACAGAGAGAGACAAAGACAGAGACACAGAGCGAGAGAGACAGAGACAGAGAGAGAGAGAGACAGAGACACACACAGAGAGAGAGAGACCCCGAGAGAGAGACCGAGAGACCCCGAGAGAGAGACCGAGAGACACAGAGAGAGAGAGAGAGAGACACACACACACAGAGAGAGAGAGAGAGAGAGACCGAGAGACCCCGAGAGAGAGACCGAGAGACACAGAGAGAGAGACCGAGAGACACAGAGAGAGAGACCGAGAGACACAGAGAGAGAGAGAGAGAGACACACACACAGAGAGAGAGAGAGAGAGAGAGAGACAGACAGAGAGAGAGACAGAGAGAGAGACAGAGAGAGAGAGAGAGAGAGAGAGAGAGAGAGAGAGAGAGAGAGAGAGA
>JANDJT010000179.1:32047216-32060344 GCA_024331685.1 Stegophilus panzeri | reverse complement strand
GTGTAACAGAGGTTACTGGTAAAAGGACCCGCCAGTGTAACAGAGGTTACTGGTAAAAGGACCCGCCAGTGTAACAGAGGTTACTGGTAAAAGGACCCGCCAGTGTAACAGGACTCGGCAGTGTAACAGGACTCGGCAGTGTAACAGAGGTTACTGGTAACAGGACTCTGCAGTGTAACAGGACTCTGCAGTGTAACAGGACTCGGCAGTGTAACAGGACTCGGCAGTGTAACAGAGGTTACTGGTAGCAGGACTCGCCAGAGTAACTGTTGCACCGGTCAGTTATGTCACCACAGGTCAACAGTGAACAGTGTAAAAGCGTTGACACTGTGCTAACATGACCAGCCAGTGTAACAGTGCCAACACTGATAACAGGACTGACCAGCGTAACAGGACTCGCTAGGGTAACAGGACTGTTTTGCTGGACTTTGTTCAGGATACAAACATTTCAGCTTGTGAATAAAAACAGATTTGAATAAAACCATCCTCTCCAGCCAGCAGGAATCTGCCATCTCTAATTCGAAGCGAGATGGATAAAGTGGTGCATACGAATGTCCAAATCCTTCTGAAAGTTTTCAGTATCACGCATCCCTGCCTGGAAACCAGGAAACAGGAGGACAAACACTAACACAGAGGGACGGGCAGTCAGGCAGGCGGATATGCAGATCCCGCTGCAACTTAAACAAAGCACACGACTGAACTGGGTGTGACCACACACAAACACTCTCTCCCTCTCCCTCTCTCTCACACACTTTCTCAAGTCTTGACAGGTTGAAACTGAGTCCACTTCCCTCTTTGTGCCAGTGTTGGAACAGAATCGCAGTAAACGCCTACAAGGTTAAAACCTCACATCTTTACACAATTGCTTGGAGATTCCAAAAGATATTACCGCACTATTAGCTTTACAGCTTACACTCTCATACCTAACCCTAACCCGCAGTCTGCAGACTGTCTCATACACTTTACACAAATTACAGAAACCACAATGGTTGTTTTTAATTAATTGTCAAATAAAAAGCGGTTAAATATGACAGAACATTAACATATAAACAAATATAATTTCAGTGAAAAATCAAACTTACACGGCTATCCCACATGCAGTCAATCAGCCACGATACTCTGGATGGATGGACATCTCACCCAGAATCTTCTCTCTAAATACATGCTTCAATCTTCAAATTCTTGCTTAGTCCTCCGAGGTGTATGCCTATTTAACCTGTTTTTTTTTATTCCGAGGATATTTAATAAAAATGTCCCTAGTTCAAATAGATATGTGGTGTTGTTTATCATTTTTTCAGCACAGATAAGCTGACAACGTGCCTAAACCTGTTGACTCATGATTGGTGTAGGGACGGTACAGAAAAACGGTCAAATAAAAGATCAAACCATGGATCTACATGACGAAATGCAACTTAAGGTAAATCTATACACCAAATAATTCATAGATTTCAATTCGATTTTATTTGTAAACCACTTTTAACAGTCTGTACAGGATTTGCCGAGTTTTTTTGCGATGCTTGATTTTGCTGCAACTTTTTTAAAACTTTGTGTTGCAACTTGTGGAGTTTTATTGTGCTTTTTTTTTTTTTTTTTTTGCGGAAAACTACTTGACGATGAAATTGCAGTCATCTTTCCTCACTTCAGCTGTCCAGGTTTCAGCTCCCTTGGGACCTATAGGAGGTGGAATGACATGAGACCGCACCAGAGTACCGGTCGTTCAAAGCGGGAGCAACGTGTTTAGGGTTCAGCAGCCGTTCTGCTGCACTGTAAAGTTTGGTTTGTGTTTACAAAAGACAGGAAGTCCTACTGTGTCCTAAACCACATCAGCGCGACATCACTGACGAACTGGATGTGGTTTGTGGTAGAGATTTCTGGGTGAGACAGACTTCTATTAACAGATCAAATCTCAAAAAGCAAACGTCAGACACGGGGCTGTAGGTGTGATCAAAATGAACAAAATATATAGCTATAATCACAGCACAAGCTGTTCCTATGACGAACAAAGAACAAACTGCAAGCGAAACAGAAAGAATGCATTGCAGAAACCTGTTAAAAACTGCATTTGGGTGGGGGGCTGTAGAAAGATTTTAACACTGCTTGTAAATGTTCTAAACATAGCTAAAATATCTCAGAAAAGTGTACTGTGATGTAATTCACCACAATATTGATATCATCACATGCACAAAAAAAAAAAAAAAACACATTTGGTTAATTAAAAGAAAGCTTTGTCTGACTGACACAGACTGATTACCCACAACGCCTCGCTGCCGACGTTTTCACGCTAATTAACGTCAGAGTGAAATTACACGTCGGATCGGCGTAAAAACCTCTCGGCGCAGATCTTTTAATGTGCTTAGGCAGGGATACAACGCGAGCACAATAAACCAAGCTCTCATGTCTAATATCCCTCAGCTGCTCCTCATGTGCTCTGGGCACCGCGTCATGTGACCTGAGAATTGGGACGAAGCCGAAAGCTCAGGGCTGAAAGTACAGACGCGTGTTTATGACACGATATACAAGAACGACGAACATAGGAGGAGATGATGATAGTTTATTATGAAGAGACGAGAGGTTTCAGGTGTGATGAACCTCGGGAGCTAAAGACTGGGTTTCAGCTCAGAGTAACATTTCAGATTTCGCATACAGATAGGGCTGGGCAATATGACCATGTAATATCCATATCATGATCAATCATGCCACGATATTCTTTTCAAAGATATTGTGGATATCATTGTGTCTCAAATATATATAAATACATAAAAACACCTTTGGACATTCAGCAAGGATGCAGAACATTCAATGGGTTTTAAAAAAATTTAAAGGGGGGGGCGCTTTAATAAAAGCTTTATTTCTTGTGCACCTATTGGTCATGATACTGACGAATATACTGTGCATTTTACATTACTTTCAGCAACCACAGCATTGTTGAACTGCTGAGCAACTTTACTGCATTCACCAACTTTTCTTTCCGTCGTCCATTTATTAATCACGCTCGGACGACGTTTTGCTGAGACGGAAATGATTACAAATTCGTTAAAAACGTCAGCAGCAGGATTTTAAAAAACCTGAACGCCCCCGAATGGATTCGCACGCTGAACCTCACTCCGTGACCGTGCATAACTTTAGATCAAATTACATGTAACGTGCATACAAAAGGACCTGATTTTCACTGTGTAAAAAAAAAAAAAAAAAAAAAAAAAAAAAAAAACACAACACTGAAAACTTTCCGGCCGACAGGAACGCGGACACTTCACTGATAACGTTCTTAATTTACGGCTGGTTAACAGGCTAAGGAATAAAAATTAAATAAATCGCTGTGATATCAATATCTTGACCCAGGTTCTGCAGCTATAGCCAACAGAAGTGCGTAAGAACGCTGTCCTGAGCGTGCTAAACAGGGACAAAGAAAGAAAATGTCAACTAGAACCATCACAAAACAAGAAGTTTCTATCACTTCCAGGAAGCTGGCTAATAGAGATTAAAAGATTAAGCACTTTCCCACTCAGCTAGGCTATTTTAATCACACAGGACAGGGAAATAGCCCCTGGACAAATGTTTAAATAAATTAGCTTAGCTATAACTCAGTTCATTTGAGCTGAATTATAGAGAATTGGGTCTGTTTTAAATTGTATTACCACCAGCTCTGCTAACCGACTAGCCATGCTAATGCTAATCTTAACTCCTTTCCTGTCACGTTCCCCCAGGTCACTATAGCAACAGATTTACAGTGGTGTTTTAGGCTTCATGAGCAGTTTGATTTCTTTCAAAGTGAAGTATTTATTTTTATTTTTAAGTGTGTACTAAGACATAAGGTCCTCAGGAACTCGAGCTAATTAGCAATATCCGGTAGCCATGTTTATTCCAGAAAATTAAAGAGCAACACCACATGGATGCTCTTACTTTCTGGAAGAAGGCTAATCGGTTCACAGGTAGTAGTGACAGTGAGCGTGTTTACACGTACAAAACAATCTAACAAAAGTAAAAAAAAGAAAGAAAGAAAGAAAGAAAAATTACTCTGTAATATTTAGGTTTCTTATATTTAGGCAGTGGTGCTGCTGAATTCGCGATTCTGATTGGTCAGAAGGCGTTGATTCATTTTCTATAGCAGCTCTGGCAATAGTAGCAGGTTGACGTTAGCATCAGTGCGCTCGTTCTAATACGTTATCGTTTCTATAGTAACGGCTCACTCAGAAGGACTTGTAAAACGATTATTAAAAACGACGCGTGATCTCAGAAGTTTTCGGGAAGAAAACGTCCCTGCTGAAAAAAAAAAAAAAAATCTGAGAAATTCTAATGGTTTCCAGTACAAAAATACCATTACAACCCATCAGCTAACCATTAAAATCATTAACATTACTGGTACTTAATGGTATCCACTAGACATAACATGCCACTAAGAGAAGGCAACAAATTACCAGTACAGACCTACAGCGACACTTACAACACTTACAGTTTCCATTAAAACCAATACAATTTCCATTACAACTGTTAAAATCAATACAAATTCTATGAGGGTTTCTATTGTTTTTTGTTTGTTTTTCAGCAGGGGTTTATTTAACATTTATGGGAGGAGTGTCCGGTGTCAGATGTAAAGCTGTAACTGTTTAAAGCTGCCATGACGTAAAGTAAGAACAGGAACTAACTTGTTTGTACTGTAACTATAAACAGATAGATCTATCTATCTATCTATCTAACGTGCTGTTATAGGGAAAGCATCATCTTCAGTGTGAAGAACACAAGTCTGCTTCATCACAGCACACATCATTGATTATTTTTCTAGAACAGTAGGACACTGTGTGCTTTATTCCTGACACAGCAGCCATCATAAACACTTAGTACAGGTTAACAAGTGGAAAATAGTGTTTGGTATTTTAACTTGTTGACCGTGAGTAGTTTTGTGTTTAAAAAACAAACAAACAACAAAAACAAATGATTAATCGCAATACCATATGGTAAGGAAGATAAGGAAAGAAAGCCACGTGTGTGTGTGTGTGTGTGTGTGTGTGTGTGTGTGATGATGATGAAGAAGAAGAAGAAACCTGAGCATCATCATTAAATTACATACATGCCGGTCAATCCTGTTCCTTTAATGTCCCTGATAATTAGTGAGAAATGTTTTCAAACTCTTCCACCCATCATTAAAACTTTTACATAAGTAAAGATCCGGAACAACACAGATGAGGTGTGTGTGTGTGTGTGTGTGTGTTTTAAATAATCATTGATGGAAGTGTGTTTCAGCTAAGGGATACATCTTTAGAGATGATTAAAAAGACACCATCAATAACACGTCTATAAAGTTGCAGCTATAAAGTGTGTGTACAGTGTAACTCACCAGGTGGAGAACCTTAATGTGGGTGATGTTGCTGGAAAAAACACAAAAGCTTCCCGAAATACAAAACAAACCGACACCGTGTAGAACCTTTAGATTAATTAATTATTAGACCAACTTTAGGTTATTGCAAGAATTTCCTTAAAGCTCTCTCTCTAACTCTCTCATACACACACACACACACACCCTGCAGTAAACTCGGCACGGCTGGAAATGTTTCTAAAGTGAAGCAGCACCACTTCCCGTTTACCGCACCCCTCCATGATGAATCACTTCGCTGAACCGACTCTTTTGACCAACGCGTTTGAGTGAGTCGATTCATTTGAATCACCATCAGGAAATGTAATCTATCAGACATTTCTGCTTGGTTTGTCCTTACTAAAGTTGGTCACTTGTATAAAATGAAGTTAAATAGCAACCATGTAGATTGGTATGTGCTTTATATTCTGTGTAAAACGCACTGTTTCGCATATAGAAGAAGTAGAAGAAGAAGAAGTTTTTATTTATTATGCATTTGTCATCCATTTTCTATAGCGCTTATCCTACAGGGTCGCGGGGAACCTGGAGTGTATCCCAGGGAGCATCGGGTCCATGGCGGGGTATACCCTGGACGGGGTGCCAATCCATCGCAGGGCACAATCACACACACACACTACGGACACTTTGGACATGCCAGTCAGCCTACCATGCATGTCTTTGGACTGGGGGAGGAAACTGGAGTACCCAGAGGAAACCCTCGCTGCACGAAAAGTACATGCAAACTGTGCACATACAGGGCCATGGCGGGAATCGAATCCCCAACCCTGGAGGTGTGAGGTGAACATGCTAACCACTAAGCCACCGTGCGCCCTACTGTACGTTACAGCACAGTGAAATTCTTTTCATCATATAGTTGTAGGTCAATACATAGCCATGCAATTACACTGGATTTATCATATAATATCTCAAAACATCAAGCAAATTATTTTTTATTTTAGGTTGGGTTTCTAGTTTGGTTGGAAATTAAATGCAGTTTTAAGACATTGTGGCATCATAATGACTCAAAAACTAAACCGGCACATACAACCCAGCTGAAAAAAAAAACCCCAACAGAAACCATCACAGAAATTCCACTGCAAATACCATTACAAACCATCAGCTAACCATTAAAACCATTACCAGTCCTTAATGGTATCCACAAGACATAACATGCCATCAACAGAAGGTAACAAATTACCAGGAGAGATGCACAGGGGCCATTTCATTTTCCATTAAAACCATTACAAATTCTATGAGGGTTCCTTTAGCCTCCATGTCCAGTATTCCCAGCAAACGCTCCAGACCCTGACCAGGATAAAGTGCTTAAAGACTCGATTTTACTTTTAGTCCCTGATCTACTGAACTAGCATGAGCACGTGTTGTTGATAGACTCCAAAGCACTTCTATAAGTCGCCCTGGATAACGGTGTCTCTTAAATACTGTAAACATTAATAAAAATAAGCAACTTAAACTCCACAATATATTCTAGATATAAAAGAACAGCAATCCATATAATCCAGATTATATGATTTGAAGTCGAGGTTAGATTAGTTAGTCTTCTTGTGTGTAAATTTCCGCACACTCAGGAGCACAAGTAGGATACGAGCATGTAAATGCTCATACAAATGATTTATGAATAAATGAGGCCCAGTGTGCAATTTTCTTCCGTCTTGCCCATTTTTTGAAGGATGGCAGTAATTCTAGACCTGACGATATGCATACTCGTAATAATCTAGGACAGTACACAAACTGTGGAAATTGTTTTGTCTCGTTTTATATCATCTATTATTCTATTAAATTAATCCAATAATCTCTAATAATATTCGTTTCGTGTTTGTTTTTGCTATCTTGGGAGAGGACTCGGATCACTCAGGAGCAGGAGCAGGTTACGAACGTTTTCTTTTCTTCTGTGATGACGGGATTTTCACGAATACCAAATTTCTTGCGTAAACGCTCGTACGAACAATTTACGCATAAATCTGTTTGGATCCAGTTTGATAAATATCAACACAAATATGACAACATATTTGGGGGGGGGGGGGGGGGGGGAATTATCCAAGAATTAAGAGAAGCGGCTCATTTTTTTGAACAATAAAACTTTATTATTATTCATTCTTGTGAGTCGATTGACTCAGTTATTATCAGAGTAAATTGTAAATAAACTGTCCATCTTTTTATCCGGTCTACTTTATTATTTATTTAAAGTATAAAAAGATGATGATGATGATGATGATGATGGTTCCTTCTTTGACCTTTCCTTCTCCTCCTCCTCTGCTCTCCTCCAGTCACTTCTCCATGTTATTTTGTCCTTTATTCTCAGTCTCAGCTTTATTTTCTGCACTTTTATTTCTTCTGTGAGGCTCGAACATGGGTCTGTAGATGTAAATTCCTCCTCCGACTCCGACCAGAGTCGCGAAGGCGATCTGATTAAACGGTATCCGTTTGGGAAACATGACTTTCAGCTGACATGAAGCACTCTTTCAGTCCATTACACAACAGTTTCAGGATTTAATCCTGCTCTAGAGAGAGAAAACAGAGATTTAGTTGATTAAACAGAACACACTCCAAAGATGATCTATTCAGCTACAACACTAAAACATCATTCATTCTTTTCTCCAAGAGTTGGGTCAAGTCACAGCACTGCTAGTCAACTATCTCACACAGCTAGCATACAGCCTAGCAAACCAAAACCGACTAACATTCAACATTTCCCTCTTCGCCATTATTGTGTACACACTCACCCAGTGTTTTCTCACAAAACAGAGCTTAATTATTTAGCTCTGTAAAATAAGCTGACAGGTAAATTCATTCATACAAGACAAGTTGCTTTGCTAGCTTAGCTCCTGTATTATAGCAGCTGAGTGCGTCTCAAATCGTGTCTCAGAAAGTGCACAGTTGCTAACTCTTTTCAGGGGAAAGTAGTCGCTAGGAGTCGCCGGTTGACGTCATAGACTCGATTGCATTTTATATTCATTTATTCCTGATGACCGCTGGCATATAAAAATGACAAATTAGGGTACAGGAAGAAGGGAGGTTTTCACTTAGAAGATAATCAAACAGACTAGAAGAGAGTTTTATTACCAAAAAAAAAGAAAGAAGATAATAATAGATTATAATTTATTTCTTATAGAAAGAAGCCATCTTTGGTCATGGCACCACAAACTGAAATTTTACACGTTTACAAAATGCTATGCTTTCTATCAAGAGAACAAACAGAATGAAGCTGTAACAGTGAGTAATCATGAAGGAATTCAGTGATTGGTTGTTGTTGTTGTTGTTGTTGGGAACAATGGTGATCAGTGATTAGTCGTTATTAACAATGGCGAACAGTGATTGGTCCTTAGGAACAATGGAGATCAGTGATTGGTCGTTAGGAACAATGGTGATCAGTTATTGGTCGTTATGAACAATGGTGATCAGTGATTGGTCGTTATGAACAATGGTGATCAGTGCATTGGTCGTTAGGAACAATGGTGATCAGTGATTGGTTGTTAGGAACAATGGTGATCAGTGATTGGTCGTTATGAACAATAGTGATCAGTGCATTGGTCGTTGGAACAACGGTGATCAGTGATTGGTTGTTAGGAACAATGGTGATCAATGTTTCGTCATTGGAAACAGTGGTGATCAGTGATTGACTATAAACAGTCGTTCCCTCACCAGCCTCTCTTTTTTCTCTCTTGAAGTCTCTCTTGAAAAATCGCAGCTTGTCACGTTATAGAGAAACCTCTGTTTTGAAAAATGTCAGAAAACTTAAAGTTAGAGCTTTACCTCTGACTGTTACTAAGCGCTGACACTGGACACTCCTTAAATAAACATCTCCTTACAGAAAACCTCATTAGATCAACAATTATATGTTAAATAATGATGTCGTTTATTATTGTAATTATTGTAAAATTGCTGTGGTATAAGAGGAATAAAACACTCTGGGGTGTGTCATTATGGGAAAGTAATCAACTTCAGGGTTTGTTTGGTTTTTTTTTTTTTTGCTTCATCACTCCACCCCATGATTGATCGTTTTCCTTAAACAGCACAACACCAAGTGTTTTATTTCTTACTTATGTCTTTGTTTACATTTAGCATTTTCTGGAATATTATGTCGACTGGATCCAGCATGTCAAGCACCTCGTTCTTTACTACATTTGACTAATTAGCTCGTAATTTTTGCAGCTCTAAATCTCAGTTCACATTAAACAATTTCCCAATGTGACGCATTAAAATTGTGTCGATTTGACACATGCCCTCGCATGCTAGGACGAAAGGTCGTGCGTGCACGTCGCTTCGGCAATTGACAAAAAGTTCTACACTAACCGTTTACAATAGTGAAAGCTATTTATTACTGCGTTAAAAAGACAATACATACATATTCTGGAAATAATAAGTGTTTAAAATCAATGTAAAAAAAAATGTTTAGAATCTGGCTGAATGACGTCAGGACCCAAACACGGAAGTAAGTTTGTGCTCAGGGCAACAACCTTTCCCCACTCATCGCTTTTGTGCTTAGTCCCGCCTTCTACGCTTTGATTGGTTTAGAGTTCAGACTTTGTACTGATTGGCGGAATGCCGGCGTGAGTCTTGAGTACTAGCCAATCGTATGTAGGGGATGTGATAGTCTTAGCCAATCCCAGCAAGGAGGCGGGGTTTGGCGGAAATCGGTTGTGATTCTGAAAATAATACCGCGATTGTCCATAAGAGGTTGTAACGGAGCTGTGTTATGGAGCTGGATGTACACTTCATGTAGGGGTGATATGAAGATGAATTTTAAATGCCGCTATGGAAAGAATTCGTGCTCGTCGTTTTCTACCCTTTGGTTCTTCGAGTTCAGCGGAAACCGTCAAACTCAGGACGCGGAAATCAAAACTTTACCGGAAGGATAATAACGCGATTTCGCGCGTGCATGGTGAGAATCTACATAACCGCACATGCCTTTTTAGTTAAAATCGGTACTTTAGTATATAGAGGATGAAATGTTCAAATATTAGTGCAGTAATGTTTTAAAGCAGAGTCCTAACGGCAGTTTAAAAGGATATCATTCGATGTTTTGTATGATACACCGTTATTCGGTCAGTATCGCGATATTATTGGTCTGTGAAAGTGTTACTGATATCACAGGCAGTGAATATTGACTCTCTGTCTCTGTCTCGTTTGGCATCTCTCTCTCTGTGTGTCTCTCTCTCCATCTCTCTCTCTCGGTTTGTGTGTCTCTCTCCATCTATCTCTCTGTCTTGCTCTGTTTCTGTCTTTCTTTGTGTCTCGCTCTCTGAGTCTCTATCTCTCTGACTCTTTGTGTCTCGCTCTCTCTTTTGGCATCTCTCTCTCTGACTCTTTGTGTCTCGCTCTCTCTTTTGAAATCTCTCTCTCTGTTTGTATGTCTCTTTCTCCATCTCTCTCTCTGTGTCTCACTCTCTCTGTTTCTGTTTCTCTGTCTCTTCTTGCATCTCCCTCCCTCCATCTCTAAGTCTCTCTCTCTCTCTCTCCCTCCATCTCTAAGTCTCTCTCTCTCTCTGACTGCTATGTCATTATGGTTACAGGTTTTCTCGGGATCGGCATCGTGCTTTTCTCTATGCTTTTTCGTCTGGTTAACTGCCTCCTAGTTCAGACCAGCTTCGTCCCGGATGAGTACTGGCAGTCGCTCGAAGTCTCCCACCGGATGGTCTTCAGATATCCTCCTCACCTTGCGCTAATGACTATAACACTCCACTGTGGAGCATTTACATCAAATGTTAATATAAGTGTTAATAAAGTGTCCGTGTCATTTATTTCCCCTGGTGCCTTGTTGTGTTTTCACACACACACACACACACACACACACACACACCTGTGCTTCGTCCTTGACCTTTACTCTTACATATGGCTACGAGACGTGGGAGTGGAAGGAAGGGATTCGAGGTTACTCGTACCCGCTGCTCTTTGCTGTAGTTTATAAAACTCTCCACCTGCTGCATTATGATGCGGTTCAGCTCCTGGTGAGTGACGCCATCAGCGTAATTCCCCTGCAGTAACCGTGTAATAAAACACAGCAGTGCTTTATTTTTCTCATATTTACACACAGGTCCTGTTACCTCGAGTTCTTCAGGCGCTTCTCGCAGCACTCGCTGATGTAAAGCTTTATGAAATCACTCGCAGGTGGGAGAACCCAGAAGCGGCCAAATGGACCGTAAGAGAATTTTAGATTTAATTATTAATAATAATAATAATAATAATAATAAGTCCACAGAATGAATCAGTCTGAGTTGTGTTGTGTGTGCAGTATTTTTGTCAGCTATGCTCGTGGTTCACGTGGTATTGCTCCACCCGCACCCTCACGAACAGCATGGAGACGACGCTGACCGTCCTGGCGCTCAGCTATTACCCACTGCACGGCTCCAGAACGCACCACAGGTCTGTGACCACGTGTATCCGTGCTGTCCCGGACTTAAAGCTGCAATAAGTAAAGTTTTGAGGTCAAGCAATATTGTAACCGGCACCAAATTTAATACCAGTATACCTCACAGATATCTCCGATACATCTATCAGTTTATCTCAAGTTTGTTTATTTACAAGATACTACGTTTTTAGTAGTAATAATTGTTTAAATGTTACCTACTTTATATTCAGATTTCATTTCAGGAAGGTTTAAATGTTCCCCTTATCGCACCTTTTACCAACATTTTAATCCCTTTTCCGTGAAAGCTGGAAGTACCTCTCACTCGTCTCCTTGGCCGTCGTCGTTCGCCCGACAGCTCTGATCGTGTGGCTGCCACTGCTGCTTCATCACCTGTGGCGCGAGGAGAACAAGCTGAAGCTCGTCACTCAGCAGGGACTTCCTGTCGCGTCAGTGGCTCTGATGTCTCGCAACAAATCGACAAACGTCCATTTCCAAAAACAATCCGAGGTTAATGATCTTCCCAATGTTTGTTTTTACAGGGCTGTCGCGCTGACCCTTTCTACACTTATAGACTGCACATTTTATGGAAAGGTAAATATTTTTATTCAACGCTTTAACATCACCCTGTATTTTATAAAAATGTACTTACGAAGGGATTCATTTAGATGCGAAGATAAGTGCAGGGAAATGAAACGAAAGTGCGAAAATTGTCCAAAAAAAAAAAGTGAGTGTTATTGCATCATAAAATGTTACAGCCAATCAGGTTTCAGTATGCAAATACAGAACATGCAGCGTTAGATTTTCCGATTTGCATATTCATAGACTAGAGTTCCCTGTGTCCATCATTCATATATTCATTCATCAGCTTGCACATGATGATCTGAAGAAAAGAAAAACTTCGTGTGCTATCTGACGCTGATCTTAGCCCCGACATGCTCCACCCACTGAAGGCTGCAACCTGATTGGCTCACTGCTTTCCGGTTATTAGTGTTTGGTTTTCTGAAGCAAAGCCTTTGTTACTGGACTGAAAAGAATCTTTTGCTGATTGTTTTCAACGTTAGTAAAATGGCTCCGTTTCGTGAAAGTAGGCGGGTCTTTGGCAAACTTTTCTATAAAAACCCTCTGTTCTGTTCAGTGGACTTTTGTCCAGTGGAACTTCCTGAAGTTTAACGTGCTGCACAACGTGGCTGAGTTTTACGGTACACACCCCTGGCACTGGTACTTCACTCAGGGCTTCGTGGTGGTGATCGGCCCGCACCTGCCCTTCTTCCTGCACGGCTGCACCCTCGCTGCCAGGAGACACAGAGTCCTGCTCATGAGCATCACGTGGACCCTGATTGCGTACAGGTACGAGTTACACAGAGCCGCTGTTTAACCTCACCATAACATGAGGTTTAACCTCACCATGAGCTTT
>JANDJT010000179.1:32014116-32026429 GCA_024331685.1 Stegophilus panzeri | reverse complement strand
CGGTTCACAGGTGCCATATTTATATCACGTGACGCGCTTAATTGCCACGTCACCTGATCATGGCAGGCCTATAAATAAGTATGATTTTATACAAGCTTCAGATGCCGGTCGCGCGCGAGAGGCGCTCCCCATAGTGTTGTGCTAAACGCAACGTGAAGATCCCTTTGAAAGGGAACACTGCTGGTATTATAAAAGATAAAACATGCCATCTTCACTCATGTTTAGGATTCAGTAAGCATCAGAACAGACTTTTCCCTAGTCATTTTGAGCTCGGTCCGGTGCCTTGAACGATCTCCCGGATCTTCTCTGTGTCTGCCTGCAGAGCCTGGTTGTGTGGATCGATCCTGAGAGCAGCCTGGTAGTCATGAAGCCCTGTGGATGAAACGGAAAAACACTCAGACTGTTGTGATTGAGGTTTAAATCTGATCCTAAGGAGCATGCTCGATTTATACAGTATTAAAGGAGTAATGAGGATAAAGAGGGTTCACAACTTTCAGGCTTTCATCAGTAACGTTAACACGATCCTGAACACAGCCCATGGTTCTAGGAGTAATTAAGTAAGCTTAGCCTTTCACAGTACAACAGCCTGAAAACATCATGGCAGGAGTGGCTGTGTCACAAAAGAGTGAAGAAGGCGTGGCCCTTGTGTCTGTCTGTCATAGTGAAGGAGGCGTGGTCTATGAGCCTGTTAGTTTTAGAGAAGGAGACATGGCCTTTGTGCCTGTCAGGCCAAGTGAAGGAGGTGTGGCGTTTGTGTCTCTCAGTCCTAGTGAAGGAGGCGTGGCCTCTGAACCTGTTAGATTTAGAGGAGGCATGGCCTTTGAGCGTGCTAAATTTAGAGAAGGAGGTGTAGCCTTTGAGCCTGCTAGTTTTAGAGAAGGAGGCGTGGCTTTTGAGCCTGCTAGATTTATAAAAGGAGGTGTGGCCTTTAAGCCTGCTAGATTTAGTGAAGGAGGCATGGCATTTGTGTCTGTTAATCTTAGTGAAGGATGGGTGGCTTTTGAGCCTGCTAGATTTAGAGAAGGAGGCGTGGCCTTTGAGCCTGCTAGATTTAGAGAAGGAGGCGTGGCCTTTGAGCCTGCTAGATTTAGAGAAGGAGGTGTGGCCTTTGTGTCTGTCAGTCCTAGTGAAGGAGGTGTGGCTTGGACAACACTGAACTGCACTGAATCGCAGCTTATCACACTAAACCAGCACTAAACTCCATTACGTTGATCGTAACGTTCATGCTTCAGATCACTGGTCATGTTAGGAGATGTCCATCATCCAGCCTCAGCAGAGTTCCACAGGCTTATGAATGTTGTAAACTGTACCTTCTACATAGAGCTCGAGCTGACAGAAAGCGGTTCCTCTCCTCACGTGGGCCTTCATCCGGGCTGCAGCGTTAGCAGAGACAGCTGGCGTGAGCAGCTCCAGAGCCTACAGCAATTACAGCAACGTATAACCAACTAACTAACTACATGATATAGTTATTGGTATGAAATGTACTTCATGCCAAAATCCACAGAACAACACAGTGAAGAGGAAAAGTCTGACCTGAGAACTGTCCCAGATGGCCTTGTGCAGGTTTCTCAGCTTCAGATGACAAGCTGCTCGGTTGGAGAACAGAGCAGGAACCCGGCGGTTGAGTTTGATGGCCAGGTCGTAGGCGTTGACCGCGGCCTGGTAGTTCCCAGCGGCGAAGAATTTACTGCGCAACACAGGAACGCCACGTGAGAAGCATAAAACAGCCCGGATTCCAGCAGCTGCAACATCTGTCTTCTGAACTCAATGCAGTTTTGTTATTACTGAAGATCTCTAGCAGGATGTGAACACATGCGAAGTGAAGATTGGAGGCGTGTGATAATTCTGCTGCTCGTATAAAATAAAAAACTACTTTCTTTATTTTAAAGAAACCATTAAAATATAACATACTTCAGGCAGAAAAGCTAGCAACCTCGCATCTTCTTCTATTTCAGATCTCAATATGAGTGAGAAGGAGGTGCTGTGATCGTCTGACGTTTGTGTGTGTGTGTGTGTGTGTGTGTGTGTGTGTTGAGTAATACATACTCTCCTTTATCCTTGAGCCAGTCAGGGTTTCTCTCCTCCTCCGTCAGATCATCCAGCTCAGCCAGATCAGCGTTCACCGCCCGTCTCGCCTCGGCCTCCTGCCTGAGCCACTACACACACACACACACACACACACACACACACACAAACAATTACTCTTTCAGATAACACCTGCAAGTAAATAACTTCCAGTAAACACCACGTTTTCTTTTGTTTCCTGGATGGACGTTCCTTGTCAGAGTGACTAATAAAAGCAGCGTTCGGGACACACCTATCTATCATTACACACCTGTAATTACACCCAGTGCAGGGTGTAGGAGTAATTATAGAGTATTACTGGATGTGTTTAGAAAAGAGAAAAGCACCTCTTCTTCCTGTGCGACGTAAGACTCTCGTGAGGGCGTGAGGAAGACACGAGGGGTGAAGCTGACCTTCAGGCAGCTCGTTGATCTCGGAGCAGGAAGATCCACCTGTCTGGACTTTTTCCCACTGCTCATCTCACCTGAGAGGAAACTTCATTAGCTTAGCACTAATCATCAAACCACAGGGAACAAAAAGCCCAGATCGAATCAAATTGATGTTTTTGGACACAGTGTAAAGTTGAAAAATAAATAAATTAAATTAAATTAATTCGACAACGTATACACGGATTTCTCCTTTCTCTGTTCAGAGTGGGCGGGGCTAAGCTTGTGGAAATTTCACGCGTACTATGTAAGGAATAAAACACTCAGAGTGTCGCGCTGTTACTGGAAAGCAATCAACATGGGGCGGAGCTACTGTTACTACCCTGGCGTTGATTGTTTTCCTATAACAGAATGTCCTGAAGTGTTTTTAAAATTTCTATTAATTGAAAAAAAAAAAAAAAACACATCATACTTTTTATCCATTTATAGCTACATTTAATGCAACAAGTTATTTCCTTAAGCTTTCTCTCTCTTTAATTTAATAAAACAAATACTATAGATATCGTTACTATAGAAACGATAACGTATTAGAACGAGCTATTGCTATTATCAGAAAATTAATCACCTCCTGACCAATCAGAATCCAGAATGTTTTGCTATTTATTTATTTATTTATTTTATTTTTTTTTACCTTCAGCTCTGCTCGGGTTTCGTACAGGTGTTATAACCTGCTCTGGCTTTCTGCGCTGATGAATTTGCTTCGTTTCCTGCTCGGCTGCTTCCTGTAGCCTTCGTCGAGCCTCTTCTTCCTCTTCCACTTCCTTCTGCTTCTCTTTCCAGGACTCCAGCTCCTTTAATGCTCTCGCGCACTCTTCGTCTTTCATCCTCTGGATTCTCGCTCGCTCCTCTTCCTCGATCTGCACACAGAAGACCAATAAGTACCTCAAACCTGAAGCCCTGGAACTGTTTACAAACACGAGTGTCCAGTTCATCTCAAACGATCCTGGTTTTAAACCAAGCTTGCCGTCTGTTCATTCCTTTCAAGGGATTCATTTTAATGAAACAGATTTTATACAAACGGACGCGGTCGGAAGAGACGCATCTTAATCAGAGGCTCTGCTTTTCTCAAGAACGATTTTTTTTAGAGAAATAAAATTAGGAATTAAATTGAGTGTAAGTGTACAGAAGAGTGCATCGAATTAACAAAAATACAGGCGTTATTTAATTAATCGGACAAAAATAAAACATTAAATGATAGCTACAACGTGCTGGATCAAGTGCTATTCTATTCTATGTGCTGCTGAATAATGAGTGTGGAAGCCATTTTGTTCAATTAAACCAGTGATTAATGCGATAATTACAACTAGGACAATTCATGCAGCGATATACTGGTGACATACAAGACTCCCGTTAGATTTATTTCAGTGCTCGCCATCTTCTCTTTCATATATCGTCATATTAGTGTTTTTATTTTTGAACGATTTTTAAATCGCCCCGTGTTTTTATAACACGTCGCAGTACATTTCAGAAAATAAAATGAATGCTATTTCCTTCTTGGGTCCGTATTTTCTATCCCTGATTTTTCCGGGTTTAAAGGCAGCGGTCTAGGCGCTGTTGAAGATCTAGAACGCTTCTATCTGGTAAGAGCGTTGCTATGGTTACAGTGTGCACTTCACAAGAGACACTTTGGAAAACTCTGGCAAGTGTGAAAGCAAGTTAAAGCTTAATTGTTTCCCCCAGCCGAGCCATCGTGTCCACTGTGACATGACTCAGGAGCGGAAACATCTGATTTGTGTGCTGTCGCTGTCCATTAATAAGATTATTATAACCTTCATCATGGTCTCCAGTGTGTACTTCCTCTCCTGATGAATCCTCAGGACTTTCTCTTCCTCTTTCTCCATCGCCTTCTTCTGGCTCTTGATGACGGCTCCTTCTCGAATCTCTTTCTGTTTGTCTTTCCCTGGAACATTTACGTGTATAAGGAAGTTTAATATCACAGCAGATCCCATGCGTGTGGCGTTACTGTAATGTTTGGGAGAATGAATTTCACACACCGATGTTTACACTGAGCTGCTGCCAGAGGCCTGGTTTCTTTTTGGGCAGTGTGAAAAGCGCGACACCGTTTCCGATTTTCGCCACACTTTTCTCTTCGTCTATCGGCTCGAAGAAGAAGGCCTCGAACAGAAACGGAGGGAAACTGACCTGAGAAAATAAAGAGACGCCGCCATTAATGTCTCGCTGTCGTGCGGGTAGAGGAAAATAGTCCGAAGGGGTGGTGTGATGCAGCGGAGTTACTGCTAACGACATGAAGCAAAGTGTTTTATTCCTTTTACATCACAGCAATTTGCCAAAGATTACAGAATGTTATCTATAGAAGAATGACAAACTGTATCCTTTTTATCCATTTATATTTACATTTAATGTTGTGGAAGGTCCACGAAACAAGCTAATTCCTGTTATACTGTAAGTGTTGACATTTATCTATATACCCATCTATCTATCGAACAATTATCTATCCATCCATCTATCTATCTATCTATCTATCCATCTATTTATAGATCTATCTATCCATCCATCCATCTATCTATATATCCATCTCTTTATCTGTCTATCTATCTATATACCCATCTATCTATCGATCATTTATCTATCCATCCATCCATCTATCTATCCATCTATTTATAGATCTATCTATCCATCCATCCATCTATCTATATATCCATCTATTTATCTATCTATCTATCTATCTATCTATCATGACACTATTTTCAGTAAGACTTCCTTCTAATTAGCAATTTAAAAAATTTAATTAATGTTTCCCTCACAGTAAAATATAGGCAGGTGGTCTGAGATATTATTATTATTATTATTATTATTATTATTATTATTATTATTATTATTATACGTGGCTAGTCACTGGTTCATTTGAACTAATCTAAAGCTTAATAACGTGAAAACAAAGAACAAATGACGTAACGAATGACGTAAACGACAAGATGATGTAAATCTAGCAACAATTTCAATACAGCTATTATATGCTATAAAATTATATACTATAACTATATAAACAAATATACGTGTTGACACTGATTTGTGATATTAGACTTTTAATAATCTCAAAATAAGAAATCATTTCATTTCCGAAGATATCATTTTTGCTGTGTAAATAAATATAAATACTTTTTCTTTTTTTTTTTTGCTAAATATTCTAATGTTGTTGGGTTACAGTGAGTGTGGTTAGAGTGATTAGCTCACTAGCCCCGAACTTCCGGAAGTTCTCGGCTCACCTTCAGATACTCCTCCGTGCACATAACGTCCACTTTCCCCGGTTTAACGGCTTTTAACGGCACGCGGACGCACACCGTGCTCTCGGTCTGGGTCCAGGTGTGATCACTGATCAGGAGCGGCATGTTGGTGGTGATATCGGTGATGATGATGATGATGAAGAACCTTGGGAGAACTCTCACCAGCTTCTTCAGCGTTTGTTTACAAAGCAGGCTGTAGAACGCGCGTGGTTGCCATGACAACGTCCTTTGTTGCCGTTTGAGTTCTAAAGGTTGAATTCCAAACCCGAGTCCTAGTGCACTACATACAGCGGAGAAACAAGCACACACACACACACACACACACACACTGTCACTACGGTATTGTAGGCAGTGTGGGACACTGGGGATGCGATCTGATCAAACAGGTTTCCGTTTAAATTTAGAGAGACACTACAGGGTGATTTGCGGCAGGTTGAAAAGAAAAAAAAAGTATAATAGATATTTTCTTTATTTGCGGCAGCAGCAGTATGTAAAAAAAAAAACCAAACATTATCTCAAAAGTCTGACTTTCTGTCAAAATTATGAATTATCACAGAATTATGACTTTCTGTGCATTCTGTTAGAAACCTGACCTGTCAAAATTCTAATTTATCTAAAAAAAATAAAAATAAAAAATCGGATTCATCTCAAAGTTCTGATTCACGTTAAAATTCTGATTTACTTTATCCAAATTCTGATTTATGTTAAAATTCTGATTTATTATCTCAAAAATGACTATCTGTAAATTATAAGGTGAAAGTTCTGACTGGGATGGCCGGAACTGGGATTGTCGGAACTGGGATGGCCGGAACTGGGATGGCCGGAACTGGGATGGTCGGAACTGGGATGGCCGGAACTGGGATGGCCGGAACTGGGATGGCCGGAACTGGGATTGTCAGAACTGGGATGGTCGGAACTGGGATTGTCGGAACTGGGATGGTCGGAACTGGGATTGTCAGAACTGGGATTGTCGGAACTGGGATGGTCGGAACTGGGATGGCCGGAACTCTGCCTTGGGTACGTTGCTTGCACGTACATACGAGTATAAAACCCAACTGTATCCAACTTATGTTTAGGCTAAGAAACGATGTAGTGCACAGGGTGTCTTTGCACGCATAATAATCCCTCTCTTTGACTATACCCTGGCTCTTGGTCTCCTGATTCTTCAGGCATCTTAATTCTGGTGAAGCCGAAGCATTTTTATCATCCAGAAAAGATTTACATCAGTGTACATAAACATTTTTGGATTATTATCTCAAAACTATGAACTATTATTTAAAAATGTGTGTATAAAATATGTGTCTGTGTGTATATATATATATATATATATTCATTCCATTCAATCACATTCAGAAAAGGAAATCTAAACATGTAACCTCACATCAGTTTGATTTGCTCCACTATTCATATTCTCTCTGAAACCAAACATCAAATATCCTTTTGGTCTTGTCCTAAGGGTGTACAAACTTTTGCACTTATTAAATAACCAATAATAGTGAATATGAATGGAAAAACTGTTGATCTCAGGAGCAGACGTGTGCTGCAAATAATAATAATAATAATAATAATAATAATAATAAAAAACTCTGAGATGATATAAATCCATTTATTTAGCATCCATAAATCCTGGACCGATATATTCTGTGCAATTTCTTCTACCTTCAAGTAACAAACCCTCATATAATACAGAATAAACCAGTAAAAGAAACACCATTAAATGGTCATCAGAGAGGGTTTTAAAACATTTTAGTGCACACACTCAATAATAAGTGTGCTTTATTATTATTATTGTCATCGCAGCTCTCATCTCTCTCTCTCTCTCTCTCTCTCTGCTACATTAATCACAATTCCATTAAGAAATAATAACAAATGGCACAGTGGAGGAAATATATGGCAAAATGCAGCAAAGCCAAGTGCACACAGAGCACAAGCAAAGCAGAAACGTTCGCCAAGACTCGACGACACGCCGTTCAGAAAGCAGAACCGGGCAGAACAACAATCCTCGTTACATTTAGCGCTGTAACACACTTCATTCTTCCTTCGCCACGACTGAAGAACGTGATATCAGTGAGCGTTTGTTCCTCCCCCCGCAGACAAGCAGGGAATTTAATAAATACGATAATTATCTAATAAAGCCATTAAACTAGCGTGTAGAACACGTCTGGGTTTTGTTCCTCGCAAAAATCTGGCACTTTAAATCTGAAATAAAACACGACGACGCGACGAAAAAGTGACCAGAAAGTTGGAGCGGGGAAGAAAAATTTAAGCTATTATTATTATTATTATTATTATTATTAGTCGTGATCATCATCATCATCATCATCTCCTCCTTCCTCCTCCCACCACAAAAATGAAAAATACTGACGTTAGATTGAACGTAAAAGTGTTCTCAACGTTAAAACGTCTCTCAGAAACATCGTAGCCATCTGTGAGCTCGAGTATGAGGAAGAGGGCCGATAGCGCTTTCCTCCGAGTGCGTTACTCCGCCCTGTCGTGTGATAGGGGAGGGCCGGCTCGGGGGCGGGTATTACCCAGGAACAAATAAGAAAGCAAAAGGTGAGGATTTTTTTTATTTTTAAAAATACTAATATTAGAAAGAATTTCTACAGCAGAAGATGGAGAGAACGGTTACGCGCAGGCAAAAGGAAGACGTCTGACCTCAGACGATACGGATCTAGCACAAACCACAACATCAGTCTAGATTTACACGAGAGATTGTACCGGACTAAACAGACCAGTGACAGACGGGGGGGGGCCTGGGAGGGAAGACGTAGGTGTTGAGAGGAAAAGACACTTTTCATAGACACTATTTTGGTTACGCTAGTTAATTAGTGACAACGTTATTAAGGACGGGCGATACGACGATATAAACAGTTGAAAAACTGGACGTCTCGCTTTATGTACCGGTTAAGTTTAGGTTCCTTCGGCGATAAATACGAGTTGTGGCTGCGTCAGGATACAGGTTTAACAAAATCAAGTGTGGATCCGCGATTTCTTAAAAATAAAAGTTACAATTTCGCAATTTTTTAATGGCACATTACTTTTGACATCTGAAGAAAACCCAGAGAAAACAAAAAAGATCTGCAGGTTAAAATGTTGAATACACACACACACACACACACACACACACACACGCGCACAGAGTTCAGGTTTGTCCCTCGCTGTTTGCCGCAGCAGAGCCGGACCCCTCCCTCGTTTTGATCAGCTGCGCTCCTTCTTTCTCGTCCATGCAGGTGTCGCAGCCCCACACGGCGGCCGTCTCGGCCGTCAGCAGGTTGTAGGCCGTCTCCGTCATTCCCGTACACACGCGGTGGAACCACTTCTGACACGAGGCCTCGCACAAGATGGCCTCTTGATCATCGTTCACTTCGCCCAGGCAGATCCCACACGGGTACATGGGCTCGGAAGGGGCGGAGCCACTCAAACGATTTCTCTTGCTATTGGCCGAGCCGGTTTTGTTGTGCGTGGGCCGACGGTTTCTCTCTCCGCTGTTCTCCGTGACAGGTTGAGGAGACTTCTTTAGCGGTTCGTTGTTGGGGTGGAGGACACCGTTGATCTTCTCCACACCTCCTTCTACACTGGATCTGCTTTTCCCTTTAAGCTCTGCCTGGCTCTCTTGAGCTCCGCCCTCTTCCACGATCTGGTTCGGTTTCCGGGGAGGCGTAGCGTTCTTATTTCCTCTCTCGGCCAGTTCCTGTTTGGGCGTCGCAGGCTGGGCGAAGTTCAGTCCAGGGCTCATAGCCGGGCCGGATTTCACCGCAGCCGTAGGACGAATCCCACACAAGGTCACCTCCGGGACGAACGTCGGATCGGGACCGTGGTTCCGGTTCATGCTGGAAAGAGAAAGATGGTTCTCTCTAGGACCCGGTCTGAAGTGCTGGTGCAGGCCTCCATTGTTATTAAACATGGGTTGATTAGAGAAGGCCGGGTTCTCAGGATGCGAGTAGCTGAACCCCGGAGCTCGGCTGAAGCCCATCGGGCCCATCGGGTTCTGGGAGAACGGGTGTGGCTGGCTCCGGATCTGAAACGGGGACCCGAAAGGAGCGGGCATCCTGTTCTGGATGTGCGGTACCATACGGGGCGGCCCATAACCACCGTACCCTGGGTAGTGAGACGGGCCGAAGTAGGGGTTGGTGTTGTTCGGGGGTTTCAGAGACAGCGGAGGAGAGTTGTAGTTATCGTCGAATGGGTTGGAAGCCACCAGGTGATCGGAGCTCGGGTTGGGAGGAGGTGCATATTCAGAGAGAGGTGCGAACGACGCAGCCTGTGGAGGATAGTGTAGGGGTCAGAGGTTATACAGAGGAGCGACATCGTACAAGTACCTATGGCTGTAATTACACTGGAAACACAATTTTGATATTTGTATCGTTTCCGTGTTCACATCAATCGACAGCCGTAAAAAGACGAGCGATTCTCCAACTATTGATCAACAATCTATTAGTCCATATAGCGTATATACCGTACGTCTATCCGTTTATTAATCCGTCCTTCTGTCTTCATCGGTATATCAGCCTGTACGTGTCCTCCTTTAGACAATAATCTACTTCATTTTAAGCTTTCAAACGTCAAACCTCACACCCTAAGCTGTGAAATTCAGTTTCGGGTTTCAGATCGCACTTGTCCATGCCATGAACATACAGTTTCGAGATCTCGAACTCTCTCTACCCCAAGTGTATAGTTTCACAGAAATAATCACCTACCTGTGTATTCGACTTGCGTTTCTTTTTATCCGGGCTCCCCAGGAGCAAGCCGGGCCCTCCTAAACCATCCAGACCACCGTCACCTCCTGCAAAACACAACAACAACAACATCAATAATAACAACTTTTGTTTAGGATTAAAAACTCAAGGAGATAAATAGAGAATAAACACGCAGGCTGTAATGACATGTGCATAATATAACTGGTAAAGCATGTTATTTTTAAACAATGATATAGACCCAAGAGACACTTTGTTTAGACTTTTGGCTCAGTGTGTGTGTGTGTGTGTGTGTGTGTGTGTGTGTGTGTGTCCAGCTATAAACACTCCAAAAGTTCACACACCCTACTTTCTAAACATTCCCCAAGACACTATATCTTCTCAAATGTTGTTATAGCATACTCCTTACTAAGAAAATATCTTCAGATTGTTTCATTGAAGGCCTTGAAGAAGGCCACACACACACAAACACAAACAAACACACACACACACACACACTGAGCCAGCAAAGCAGTTAGCTAAATATAACGAGGAAAAATCCCATTACCTCTATTTCTTTTGAGCGAGAATGAATCTTTATCCTGCTCTGTGGACATTACAGGACACCTCACATGGCTCTAAGGACTAAAAATAACCAAAATAAACAATAACTTTAAATGTCAGAAAGATTTAAGTGCAGCTAACTGCTCTTCTTCAGTCCTACTTCAACAGCAAATCACTGCTCGGTGTCTCAGTGTGTGTGTGTGTGTGTGCGCGCGCGCGCGTATATGTGACCTGAACATGGGCCAGCCGCAACTGCTATCAAACTTTAGGGAGGAGCGGGTTATTTCACTTTATTTTAACACCACTTTCCCTCACAAAACAGACACAAACTTTTCTCAGAAGTGTTTTAATGTCACCCTCTGTGTGTCAGGGTTCGGTTAAAACGGCCCCGTGTGGGAGACTCGAGGAGGACGTGTCGCGGCGGGACAGCACGCCACCCCTCTCCCCATTAGCATGTTAGCCTTGTCTGAACTGCCGCGTTTTGGTGTTCAGACATTGCGCTCGTGCGGAGAGCGGAGCAGAACAGAGCGACGTTATTTACGGAGCGCGTAAGTGCGTCTCGCGACACAGGTGCTGACGTCACGACGACAGCGCCGTCGTCGCTACGCGGAAGTGAATTAATTCGCCATCCGTAGTCATTAAAAATTACTTTTGAACGTATTCGTGCTTTATTATACAAATCATACGAGATTTGTTTGGATTTCGAAGACGTTTTTCGAGTTTTCGTTGATTCAAATACAATCTAATACAAAAAAAAAAAAACTACACTTCCCATGAACACCAGCTCTCTAACATAGCTAGCGTTAGCATATGGCTAATCTGTGCTAAATAGGAAGTCGACTAAAGCAGCCGCGGTGTACGTTATAAATAAGAGAGTGGTCTTAACTTTCACAAAACATTTCCATGTTTATTTATTTATTTATTTTAATTATTATTTATTATTTCTTTAGTTACTTCGCTAGCTAAAAATGCATCAATGCCCGGATGAGATTGATGTATCTGATTGGTCCAGACGACTGCATCCGTGAATTCTGGTCTCAATTGATTCAATTCAAAAATAAATATCGACTCCCAAATGACTCACTGCGCGTCTCCCCCCAAAATTACCCTGATTTCGGTTAATTATTTAACAAAATCATAATCCGCATTTTTTAGTAAACACTCCTATGTTAAGATTATTGTGTCTCCACTTGATTTCTCTTCATTCTTCTAATAGCGTTAGAGTTATAAATACAGAATATGGCGATCACATCTATTTCGGCTCTTCAGATATGTGAGTCGGATCAAAGAGTCGACACATCACTGAGACTAGAAGAAA
>JANDJT010000179.1:32004145-32014016 GCA_024331685.1 Stegophilus panzeri | reverse complement strand
GGCGATCACATCTATTTCGGCTCTTCAGATATGTGAGTCGGATCAAAGAGTCGACACATCACTGAGACTAGAAGAAACTGATGCATGTTTATATTGAAACCAATAATCAATCATTATCTTGTTAAGTAACAGCCATTAGTTAGGTGTGAGTAGATTCGAAAACCTGTGTAATATTGAGGAAAACGAAAAAGCCTAATTAACGAGGATGCAGAAACTTATAGCGGAAAGACCTAGCTAGCCATTGTAACATATGTAAAGTATATGTAAATATGTATAAATATTTAAATACATCATTGGGTCAGGGCCGAGGTGAATCCAGAGACTATCCCAGGAGTAGTGGCTGCAAGGCATGAGAATTCACCCCGGATAGGAAGAAAATCCATCAGATGCACACGCATGCACACGCACGCACGCGCACACACACTCCACCCTCCATTCACAATCGGCACTCGACCACGCCCCGACACCACAATTGTATCTTCAAGAGATTCAATTAACGTTTTTAAATTAATCTGTGCAGTAAAATATTTCAGTGTACACCCTGACAGTCTGATCTTTTTAATGGTGTTTTTATAAATGTAAATAAACAAATATATCATTATAAATAACGAAGCATATATAGACAAGCTTAAATATTAAAGTCTGTGTGACATTTTAACACGGAGAGTTATTTCCTATAAAAACAAAACATCACACGTTTATTTATTTTTTAAATGGATTTATTTATTTATTTATTCTGTCAATCAGTCTTTTGTGACATAAAATAGTTTTGGGCTTTTTAATTTGTGCCTATATAAATTTTTTTTTTTTATTATTTGAACATTATTGTTATAGAGGAAAACAAAATCTGATGCTAATATGGGTTTACAAATAAGTAATAAAAATGCAACAAAAAAAAATAGATAAACAAACAAAAACACTGCCAAGTCAAACATTCAAGGTACATTCAGTGTTCAAGGTGTGTGGCGGTGTGTGTATGTGTGTGTGTGTATATATATATGTGTGTGTGTGCGTGCGCGGGGCCGCAGTATGGGAGGTCTGGGAGCCGCCCTGAGTTTAGCTGTGTGTAGCTCCCAGAGCCCGATCCGATCCGCGGTCGGTCCACACCACCGTCCACATCCTCTACACGTGGGGAAGCAGCAGGAAGCGTCGCAGAACCCTGCGTTTCATCCCTTTATACAGAAACATTCAAACACCATCCTGAAACGAGCGCTGTGTGTAAATCCTCTGCGGCACTGCCGAGCTCTGACACTCACTCTGTGTGAATGTAACGACTCCTTCACACAGAAAAGGACAAAAAAAGAAAATGTAATCAGAGCTCAGCTGCGCGATCGGACACCATGTGGAGTGATCCGATCCGATGCAGAGGAACACACGCGCACCGAAAATAAAAAAAACAATCACAATAAAGAGGGAATAAAAACACAGCATGTAACATGTACATGAAACAGTCGCGTGTATTCACAGTGTAATAACAACAACAACAACAACAACAACAACAACAACAACAATAATAACGATAATAAAAACAGGGCATCGTGGAAAAAAACAACCCAAACTAAACTCTGAACTTTCACTAATGTTTCCCAAGAAAGAAACGTACAAAGGCATTTTAGGGTCACTGTTTAAAAAAATAAATAAAATAAACAAAAAATACAAGATTTTGACAATAAAGTCAGACTATCTGGATATTTTTTTTTTTTTAAAAGTCACAATTATATCAATACATAAAAATTCTCAAAAATATTGCATCTTTTTTCTTGTGTAATGTTTTGAATTTATTCTCGAAATCATGTCTTTTATTTATTCTTTAAACAGCGACGTACGAAACGAGACGTTAGTTCATATAAAATATCGTTTTCTCCTCCAGTGAGAAAAGGTACAAAAAGTCGGTCGACCTTTCACTGATTGATTTCTTTTGATTTTTAAATGTTATCTTTGGTTTTGTCTGAACGGATTGAGGAAAGCTCGACGCGCTCTCAGACGCCGTTCACCAACTTTCCATGTAGAAAATATCATGCAAAAAAAAAAAAAATTAATAATAAACCATTAAAAAAAGGGGCAGGGATATTATATGATAATCTGTGCAACGGTGACCACATTCTTTGGTTTAAGGTCGTTTGCTTTGGAAATGAACGTATTTTTTTTTTTTTTTTTTTAAATCTGATTGTGTCTCTCTGGTTCATGCAGAACGGATCGACTGGCTTCCTCTGATTGGAGAAACATTGGATGTTCTCAGCTATAAGTGATATACATAGAGATACAGATCCATCCTTTACATTATTCCTAATTATCTAAATAGAATTCTCGGACTATAATCCGCACACATCCACGCTGCTTGGAAAAAACAACAACAACAACAACAACAAAAAAACAAACCAACGTTTGAGGAAACCAACGACTGATCAATCCAGAAGGAGGCTTTTTTTTTTTTTTTTTCTTTTTCGATTTGTATCGCAGCCCCTCCCTGCACCCCAGGAGCGCTGAGATTGCCGGCATCTCAACGCTTTGGTCGCTGTACGGATTCGGAGGAACCGAGGGCGTCGAGGGAAAACAAACAAACAAACAAACAAACAAACAAACAAACAAGCAGCATCTGACGCCTCTGTTTCACTGCTAGACAAACGAACAAACCCGACTCATCTCATCTAGGATTTCATTTTAATCCCGGAGACGTGATGTAATAATTAAATAATAATTTAGTCTGGACATGCGTCAGAATCCTGAATGTTCATCAGGAGCGCCTCACAGACTAACAGACATTCCTGGGCTCAGCAAGGGGCGGAGCTTAAGCTACATTAGCTCGGGAATCGCATGCATTTCCGCTACTCTTAAAGAAGCGGCGTTACAGTTCCCTAAACCGAGTAGTTCTCTGACTAACATGAGTGCACGGTAGTTTTTAGGTAGTCACGTTGTGTAGTTAAAACCAGTGTTTTTACACCCTGGCGTTTTCGAACGTTTTCCGAAACAATCGCTTTTCCAACACCGAAACATTGGAAAACGCTCACATCCCTGTATCGCGAGAACGCGTAAAAAAAACCCGTAAGAGGCGTTGGCCTGCGTCGTTTCCGTCAGGCGTTTATTTATGCGATCTGAAGTGTGTGTGTGTGTACTTTAACGAAGCGATCAAACTGGACGGCAGGCACGGCAACATCGTCCACCATCTTGCGTCACGTGACACGATCTCCGTTTTCTCAGTCCACATCACAACGCGAAAACGCCATTTTCAAATTCATCCACTTGGAACAATGTTTTTTGAAAAGCTCCGTTTTCGCTGGATAAAAAAAAAAAAAAAAAAAAAAACGCCGTCTCGGTGCGGACGGAAGGCAAAAAAAAAAAAAAGAGAAAAAAAGACGCGTTTTCAGATTTATCCGGATCAACGTGGACGTAGCCCGAGAGGTCTTGGCGTGAAAGTAGAAGCTTTGGAAGCTGAGGCTACGTCCACGTTAATCCGGATACGTTTGAAAACGCATCTTTTTCGTTTTTGCCTTCCGTCCACACCGACACGAAAACGGAGCTATTCGAAAATGCTCCCCCTGGTGGAAAATAGAGATATTGAAGATTACGACAGACTAAAGGACTGAAACGCCATTGCGTCGCTCTCTCGACGTAGAGATGAAGCCACTGCGTCGCTATCAGTAAACTAGCTGAACGGCATTGTGGGTAATGTAGGAAAGCGTTTAATCTGTCGGGTTTAGGCCAGGTGGAAATCGTTCAGGATTTCAGATTTCTCCTTTTAACAGAACGGATAAATGATTTCGGTTAAGCGGACTTGTTCCGTCTAGCGGTACCCCGGCGGCGTTTCGCTCATCACTGGGACGCTCATCTTTGGTCTGGCTGTCAGGAACACTCATTGTCATCATCACGTCGTCCCAGTGAGCAGCGAAAAGACGATAAAAAAAAAAAAAACAACAGAAGCAGCAAACAGCTCTTACGATGATGGCGTGTGTCACCGTTGCACAAGTTTGATCTACGAAAACGACTAAAACGATTTGAAAATAAAAACAAGTGCTAAACTCACATTTCTATACCTACAATAGCATCAACTCTATTAAAGATCAAAACTAGAAATCAGTACTCAGTAGTACATATACATACACATACGCTGAGGGGGGGAACCTAGAGATTTGAGGTAAAACGTGTTTCTGCATTTCTTCACGTCACTCTACTTTTCTACAGAAATAATCTCTTTCTCGGATTCCTCACTGACTCCATCTTAAGGCCATTATTATTATTATTATTATTATTATTATTTAAAAAAAAAAAAAAGGAATAATACACCCAAAACCTAAGAGTCTGGGAAAGCATTTTAGAGCTTGAGTGACTCCTCTGAAGTTTGCTGCGCTAAACGAAGTCGGTACGAATAAAAGTATAAAAAACAAACCAAAAAAAGAAGAACACGAATACAGACGTGAAATCATATCTTGCGCAGATATAAGAGTATAACTCCTACCGAAAGACCTTTCCTTATTCCTTTCAAAATAAAATACTGAGAAAATACTGTACACACATTCATCGGAGGTCAGCGGTAAGAAAGAAGCCGAGCGCCAGCTCGATAAAGATACCCTGTCGATCAAACCGTGCGCTCTTCACGCCACGACACGGCGTTACGGACGTACTAAAACCTTGAGTCCCTGAGTCGAGGAGAAAAAAAAAAAACACGACACATTAATAATAACACTTAAAAACGAGGTAGTTTAAGACGGGAACTGTAAGGACCTGGAGAACTGAGGAGAAAAAAACACACACACACACACACACACACACACACAATCGTAACGCGAACCTGAGAACTGCGTGACGAGGAGAAGATTAAATAACGAAACGTACAGATTTTCAGAGTTGAAACATTTCAACGTTCGATAACTTCGAGGTAGGAGGAAGTAACGGAAAAGTCCGAGGCCCTTACGATCCCCGTGCAAGACGGACAGACAGACAGACAGACAGACAGACAGACAAGAACAAACAGGAGCAACATTATTGCTATCAGGAAGTATCTGTTGTCGTGACGACGAGGAAGACCCTCATCGCACAAGTGTTTGTTAGAAGTGGCTAGTGAATATATTAAACTGGACGGACACGGTGGTGGGTGCCACCAGTTAGGATTAATGCGACTCTGTTCCTGCGAGTTCCTTTAAACAGCCCAAAACCTTTAAACCCGTTTAAATCAGATTAGTAAATTGTTTTTTTTCTTCCTTCGGCTGTTAATAACGTAATCCTTCTCCAGTGATACGCTCGCTTACATAACGCCTGATATCACACTTCACATTATTTGGACGAAATCTTTAAAACATTCACGGTGGGTGAGTTTCTCTCTCTCTCTGTCTCTCTTTTAAACTTAAAAAAAAAGAAAAAAAAAAGAGGTGTATCAGCGATGATTCGTAGCGATCACTCCTGACCGGTCGACGGTGATGTCACTTCCTCCAGCTCGATGGTGAGATGCAGCACATGCTCCTTGGTCACATGACTGGGACTTCCTCCGGGGCTTCCCGACGAGAGGTTGGCGAGGTCGTGTTCGTCGCGCGAGTAGCGTCCGGAGTCGCCGGTCTCGTGGCTGCCCTCGCTGGAGTGCGAGCCCTCGCTGTCGCCCCCCGGTGGCCCCAGCAGGGTGTGCAGGGATGAGGGCTGCTGCAGCGACGGACTTCCTGGAGACTCGATGGAGTAACGGAGCAGGGTCGAGCCCGTCTGGTACGTGGAGGAGGAGACGGGAGACTTCTTCACCCACTGAGGAAGGAGAACACAGAGAGAGAGAGAGAGAGAGAGAGAGAAAGAGGGGTGGATTAACGAGGATTAATTAACAAGTTTCTTATTATTAAATCATTACAAAACCATCACTTTTTTAAATTGTTCTCCTCGTCTTTTTTATTAGTAACGACAGTAGAGGTTCCTTTGATCTGTGTTTTCGTTACGACACACAAATCACGAGTTTTGGGCCGTACTGAACTTGCATACTGATCAATTCTCGAGAAGGAAAAGAGAGAAAAAAGGAAAACAAAAGGAACTGAAAGGAAAGGAATAAAAGGAAGAGAAAAGGAAAAGACCTTTCGGCCGTACTGAATTTGCCTATTTATAAATTCCGGCGTTCTTTCTGCTTTTCGATCTTTATCTCTTTCTCATTTCATTTATTTTGTGGCACACCAGTTCATTATTCCATACAGACAAAAAGCCCGCTGTCTTCCAAACAAACCCACCGATGTGAAGTCTTTCAATGAATAAAAAAAGGAGAAGGTTCGCCGAGAGAAGCCATCCAATGAGAGATCAACGACCTGTTTTTATCAGATACACGGGTATTTCCGCTAAAATTCATTAACAGACGAGGTGAAAGAATGAAACGTAATTCAGCTTGTCCGCTTGGCTGTACCTTCTCATCCTTCCTAAACAAACCCCGCTTCTGTGCCTTCTTCCTCTCGGCTGAGGGTCTGACAGGGCCGTAACTGTTTATAATCAAATCCGTCCCGCCCTGAGAACCATGGGAAAAAAAAAAAGACTTTCGTCTTTCTGAGCTGTACACGTGTCATGATATATTCATTCATCTTCTGTCCTATTTATTCTATTCTCATTATTATTATTATTATTATTATTATTATTATTATTATTATATATATGTATAATTTACCTTTGCATCAATAAAGTGTTCTCTCATCACGGGCACCAGCACGTGTGCACTGTCCGCTAGATTTTCGTCGGCCGTGTGAGATGTCGTGGGCGGAGCTTGACCTTGTCTAGGCCTGATGATTTTGCTGGTGCAGGATTTCCTGTGGTGTGACGTAATCATGTCAGTCAGTGTATCACCGTTAAAACCATCACTTCATCACTTCATCACTTCATCATCGTCATCGTCATGTATTAAATGATTTAAAATCCAGAGGAAAACTCACTTGGCTTTCTCGCGACACACCAGGATAAAGGCACAGATGGTGATGCACGTGAGAGCAATACACACACCAACGACAACACCCACCATCGAGTGCTGGTCCAGATCCGAAAACACTGCGCGCGCGCACATACACACACACACACACACACATTAAAGGAGAGGGGAAGGGAAGGTAAAAATAAATGAATAGAGTGTGTGTGTGTGTGTGTTGGGGGGCAGTAATGGTTAGGGAAAGGAACGGAAGGAAAAAAAGAAGGAAAAAAACAGGAAGAGGAAAAGTAAAGGAAAGAAACGAAAGCAAAAAAGCAGAAGGAAAGGAAACCATAACGAAAGGAAACGAAAGCGAAAGAGAGGGAAATTTAGAGAAAAGATAAGAAAAGGAATGAACGGCAAAATGAAAAAGGGAAGTAATAGAGAAGGAACGGTGGAAAAGAACGGACAAAAGGAAAGAAGAAGAAATAAAGAGGAAAGAAAGGAACGTGACAACGAAGGATGAGAGAACGAAACGAACGGAAAGTAAAGAGAAGGAAAAGAGAAAGTACAGAGAGGTTTCGCGTCCTCACCCGTGGCGTGGGCGGAGCTGTGAGAGCGGCCGGTGTGTTCGGGGTGGCCGTGAGCGCTGACCGTCAGTTCCACGGCAGGTGAAAACGGCCCATCTCCCATCTGATTGGACGCTGACACTTTCACCAGGTACACGTTACCTGGCTGCAGGTTCTCCAGCAAAGCCATGGTGATGCTTCCTGAGGAGATAAATCAGTCACGTGATATAAGAATCCATCTCTTTTATCCGGCATGTGTCTCTCGCTTCCTGTCTGCTTCTGCCAGCACACACACACACACACACACACACACACACACACACTGACCCTCTCTCTGCAGGATCTGCCATTCGCCCGCGAGCCACGCTTTGCGTGACGCGTACAGGATGGTGTAGCGTGTCACGGCGACGTTCGGCTCGTTCGGCGTTTTCCATGACACCAACGCTGTGTCTCCTTCGATCAGAGTGACTTTGACTCCCGCGGGGGGCAGAGCCGGGACTGAAGGAGGTGGAGGGGGGGCGGGGAGACACACAAACAGACCCATCGGTATCATCGACTCTTATAGCAGTAATAATGTATTGTTATTCTATAACATCACAATATTATTAGCATTACACTCTCACCGTCCGGCAGCGTGCTCTGATACACCACGGGACTCCAGGGACTGGACAGCTGATCCACGTGCAGGCGCACGGCGAACTCGTAGCGAGTGTTTGGCTGCAGGTCCTTCACGAGCAGACTCTGAGACCCGCTGCAACACCGGAGATGAATTATTAAAGATTTCAAATCTGTTTTAGGTTCAGAGGTTCAGGTGTGAGGTGTGGCCTAAAGTTTAGGTAGTATTTATCCTCTCTCTCTCTCTGATACTCACGTCTGTAAGTAGAGGACGAGCGAGGCGTTCTGGAGGCCGACCGGGTTGCAGCGCACTGTGTAGTTGACGGTTTGTGCGCTGCTGAAGGCGGGCTGGGCCCAGTGCAGGAAGACGGAGGAGGAGCCGTTGGCTCGTGCGAACACGTGATGCGGTGGAGGAGGAGGAGGCACCAGACGATCGCGCACCGCTGTCATACGAACGATAGGAAACGTTATTACATTAGGGAATAATGCGAGTCTGTAGTGCAGCTTTATATTTCCAGCGTAATATGAAGATGGCGAGAGCGTAAGGACAGCGCGGCGGTGCTTACAGACGCATCCCGGTGTGCTGATGGTGCGATCAGCCTGGTAACCCTCGCCGATGAAGCTGAAGGCCAGGAGCTTGACGTGGTATTTCTTCCTGGGATCTGGAAAGACAAGACAAGACAGAGAACGTGCAGGTTTACCATCAGTATGTGTACAAACCAGAACTGAGAAAGGATAGAGGATATAGCTCTCTCTCCTTCTCTCCCTGTGTGTGTGTGTGTGTGTGTGTGTGTGTGTTCATCAGATGTCCCAGGTCAGGCCCTATCTATGCCCTTCTGCCTAGAAATCAAAAGACGTGTGTCCATCCCTTAGTCCGGACCGCCATTATTCTGTCCATCCCCCGAGCAGAATACAACTCCCCACCCCCTTCTAACACACACACACACACACACACACACACGGTCACTGGTCACTTCTCTTTTATAGCCCGGTCACAAAGGTTAAAGCAGTGGCCAAAAGATCATGGGAAACAGAGAGAGAGAGAGAGAGAGACAGAGACAGAGAGGGACAGAGAGAGAGACACACAGGGAGAAAGGGGGATGGAAAGACAGAGAGGGATAGAGAAAGAGAGAGTGAGAGAGATGGCAAGACAGAGAGAGATAGAGAGAGAGACACACACAGACAGAGACCTGGAAAGAGAGAGAGAGAGAGAGAGAGAGAGAGAGAGAGAGAGAGAGAGGGGCATATGTTTTGTGTCTTGCAGTATTCACACTGACCACAAGATGGTGCTATTAGAGTTAACACATGCACAAAGTGACCCTTTGGTTATAATGGGAATTGTATTGGTTTTAATGGAAAATGTAATGGTCCTGTGGGTCTCTACTGGTACTCTGTTGCCTTCTACACATGCTTGGTGGCATGTTATGTCTAGTGGATACCAGTAGTGGACCAGTAATGGTAATGGAAATGGTTTTAATGGTTAGCTGATGGTGTTTCTGTGATAGAATCTCTGTGATGGTTTCTACTGTTTTTTCCAGCAGGGAAGGCAGGTTCTCTGAGATTTCTGGAAAAACCTCGCAACTGATTTCAATATGAAACTGTAGAGAGGAAAACTCTGGTCACGCCGATTGTGTGGACCTTGTTTATTTTTTTCCCCTCGTTTACTTCTACTTTATTATTTACAAGCTTTGGATTTCGTTCGTTTTGAAAGCGTCTCCGTTCCCCAGATGTACTCATGTAACTAAAGAACTATTTGTTTTAATGGAACTACACCAGTTTGGGCTCTTCAGTCTAACACAGACATGTGAACAACCCCACTGCATCCACTTCATCTGAAATC
>JANDJT010000179.1:31999145-32001645 GCA_024331685.1 Stegophilus panzeri | reverse complement strand
GTGGAGCTGTGGGTAAAAATGCTGGACTTGTACTCCCAGGACACGACGAAGGTAGGACGAGACTCGGCTCGGCTGGTTAGTGATCTCCGAGAAGATCTCCGAGCACGGTGGTGTTGATGCTGGATATTAGCACGAATTAGCTTCTGAAGCTGAAACGCTAAAGCGCTGCTGCATCGCTCTCTTTAGACACTCATGAAGCGAGGGCTAAATCCTGCATAAACTGCACCACTATCGGCAGCCAGTCGAACAGCATTGTGGGTAATGTAGGAAACAGTTAACCTAAGTAAAAGTAAAATAAATAAATTAATCAATAAATAAAGTTGTTCGGAGTGGAGTTTTATTTTAACTTTCATACATTGGATCGGAGCAAAAACGGGACCGCGCTCAAAATCACTGACTCGGCACTCTTTAACGGTCGGCAGGCGGCTCACGAGAGACTTGTTTGAGCTCGACGAGGTCGTCAGCGTTTGAGAAAGCGCTGCTCTCGGGTCAGTGCGAATGACGCAGAGCTGTAAATATACCGCTGTTATTCTTATAGCAAAAAGTCTCCACATGCACTGACAGCAGATATGTCACCTTTAACCTCACCACATCCGTGCTCGTATTTTACACCGCTGACAGCACGGATGGAAAAGCAGTGTGTGTGTGTGTGTGTGTGTGTTTGTGTGTGTTTAAATGCCCGACTGACTGCTCATGCTATGAAATAGTGCGAGTTGGAAATTGTGTGCATTTTTTTGGGTCCCTGAGTGTATATATATATATATATAAAAAATGTATGTATGTATGTATGTGTGTGTGTGTGTGTGTGTGTGTGTGTGTGTGTGTCAGCCCTACGTCTCTGGTTGTTAAAGCTCTCTAGATGGTTGTGAGAGACTCCAGCAGCTTTGAAGTGAAGCTTCCCCCACCGGCGTTGGCTCACAGCGGCCATAAACCCCGCCGTAAATCTTCCACGCTGCTCTTGTTCTCCGTCTCACCGTCCCTTTCCCCTCCACCCGTCCATCTTCCTTCTCTCTCTACAAGAGCATGTATCGCAGCTCTCGCACTGACGTGTTTGTTTTAAAAAACAAACAAACCACGTGAGATCGTGATTAAACCGTGAAACCGTGTAGTCGAGTGTGTGTGAATTTGAAATCTGGTCGTACGCGGTCCTTTTCGCTTACAGATTCAGGATCAGTGCTTAACTCTCACCCAAAACTGATCTCATTTCAAGCCAAAACTGCTCCCAAATTGATCTGAATATCAGCTGCTGACCAGCTGGACGACCTCTCGCACCGTCCACAGATGGCCGCAGCTCCTCCTGCCGAGCGTCTCGGGTCCGTCGTCGGTCCGCAAACGGAACGGGACGAGATAAAGGGCGACCTTTCGGGGCTGAAGGTCGAGCACACGGCAAACATTCTGTGCCCCCATTTTTCCCCCCACCATTCTGAGGCCGCAGCAAAGGATCATGTGAGGTCAGAGGCCACTGAGAGAGGTCAGGGATAAGGGAGGAGGAAGTGGACACTGAGGAAACAGTGGGGGATTTCTGGAGAACAGGAGACATGTCAGGTTCTGAAAAGAGCTCTTCAATCCATCACCCACCGGCTCTTCTGTCAATAGAGCCGATACCCACGACCCCCCTACGCTGACATTGTTCTGCTCAGCCAATAGCAGTCGCCTTCGGGGTCGGTGATAAACAGGCTAACAGCAAACACAATGGTTTGTTCTGAGTACTGACTGGACTGAACTTGTTTTACTTAAAGTGCTAACGGAGACGAAGCATAGTTTTGGCAGCTGTAGGCTTCAGAGCGGGATGGGTCAAAGCCCAAAAGCCCACAATTACCAAGATGCTAATTCGTATTTTTATTTATTTAATAAGATGTCCTGTTTTTAAATAGTCGTTTTGAATAATACTTTTGACTTTTTCCCCCCTCCTTTAATATGTTATTTCTAGCTTAATGCCTTTTTGACCCAAGTGAGAAGTGAGAATGGAACAGTGTCATAGGAAATGTTTAGTTTTGGACCCATACCCCAATCAATTTAATATATATATATTAGAGATGGCCGGATAAAAATGGCGGCTCGGATATCGTTCGTATCCTATAACAAATGGCGAAAATTGGAATGGGAAATGTTTATTATATTTTCTTTTCTTAGGACTGATTTTAGCATATTTATACTTTATTTTTAATATTTACAATGTAACTATTTTGTGTGAAGGAGTTTAACTATGAAGTACTTGACAGTTAAAAAAAAAAAAAACAGTCTAAAGCGTAGCTTAGAAAACAATATCGGATGAGTATCGGTATCGGCTTATACTCGAGGTTTCGGTACGAGTTTCTGAAAAGAAAAAAATGGCATCATTCGATCTCTAGAATACACCCTATTACACCATTCATACTTTTATCCATTAGATAATCTACTCATCCATCCATCTTTCCAGCCACCCATCTGAGGTGTTGTTTGCTTTGGTTTAACTTCTTGAACCGTCTTAGTTTGCCCTTGTAGATCTTTCCATCCATCC
>JANDJT010000179.1:31909592-31923975 GCA_024331685.1 Stegophilus panzeri | reverse complement strand
TCATGTAAACACCTTAATCAGAATATTGTCTTATTCAGAATAAGGTCGATAATTAGATTACTGCTGTCCGTGTAAACGTCGTCAGTGATCAGAATACGTGACAACGATATATCAGAAAGGAAACTCACCTTGCACCAAGAATATCCTTCTTAGCCAGTCCAATCCCAGCGACGACTTTTACTCTTAAGATCCTGCTTTCATCCTGTTGGAGGGGGAAAAAAAAGAAACAACAACAACAACAACAATAAGCCACAAGAGGATGCGGTAAACTTCATGAAACATCTGGCAGCAATCCAACTCACTGGGTTTCTCAGTCAGCGAATTGTGCGAGTGTAAACTGCGGATCACTCGCGCCGTGACTCACAATCACAAGACCCGAGTGACCCGAGAGCGAGAACGGCGTCACAATAAAAAAAACAAGTCGACTTAACTTGTTATAACTTAAAATAACGCGTTAGTAAACTACTGTAAATAACGTACGCATTCACTTCCTATAAACGTAAAGCTGTTACCGTAAAACACAGAAAACGGTGCAAGCGATCTCTCGGTAGTGGATGTCGTCGCTATGATACATCACTGATATTACGGTAAAATGATATATCGAACCTGCATACTTGTACACCGCAGCAGCATTGTTGAACAAATCCTGCTTTCTGATTGGTCAGAAGATAACTCATCTAACAGGTTATCGTTTCAATAGTAACCGCTCACTCACAGGGACTCGGACGGCGCACGCTCGACGTAAACGGATTGACGCTGGGTAACGGGTGATATTGTGACCTGACGAATAAGGGAGGTCATAAAGCGCATGTTGATTAAACTGATGAAGAAGCTGAGCTGTGCTACAGGAGTGACGCTGGATTGACTGCAGGTGGTTAGCCCTTACGTCACACACCGGCTAAACGGAGAAGCTCTTTGAGTCATGGATTAACACACCTGCGCTGTACTAAAGAGCGCCATGCCGAGTCATTCAGTCACTCCGAGCAGTACTGACCCCTGGGACTTACCTGTGCTGTGTACTTCATCATTATCATCATCATTATTATTATTATTATTATTAGTAGTAGTAGTAGTAGTAGTAGTGTTAGTGCTGCTGTTATTGCTATTATTGTTATTATTATTAGAGATGGCACTGATATGAAACCCAAGTTCCCTATTATCTTTGGCATGTAAGAGAAATACTAACAAAAAACACGGAGGGTTTTATAAAAAGCATTTTTTAAAAGTAATTTTTTAAAGAAAAAAAAAATTGTTCTAATGCTTAGTTAAAGAAAAAAAAAAAAACCCCATCACCTATGTACAGATATCAGCTGATACTCAAGGTATTAAGGTATTATTATTATTATTATTATTATTACTGAAGTTATCATCATCATCGTTATTCCTATTAATATTACTACTACTACTACCTTATCATCATAATTATCACTATTCCTATTATTATTATTATTATTATTATTATCAGCGTTTCATTAATATTATTATTATTATTATTATTATTATTATTAATGTTGTTATCATCATCATTATCAATATTCCTATCATTATTACTGTTATTATTATCTAAACTATCCCATGCCATGGTTTTTGCTTAGACTCATTTAAGCGTATTGTTTATACAATTCTTCTGCTGGTATAATTATACAGAGAAGTTCTAAAATTTCTGTCTTTTTAAATAAATGATTTCATTAGATTGTTGGCACAGTGTTTAGAGTATTTGCTTATCTCTCTCTCTCTCTATGGCATGGGAGAGTGGACATTAGTAAGTACACCCTTTAAAAGGGTGAGATTAGGAGGCTGTAACACAGGATTTGAGGACTCCTGAACCCCAGTGTGTAGTGATCAGGAGTGAAAGAGTTAAAATGGAAGAAGATCCATTCCATCACACCTCCTTCCTGACTTCAGGTAATATCAGGCAAGTAGTTAAGTTTGTGCCCTCTCATTGTTGCCAAGCAGCTATTCAGGTGGATTTCTGGATTAAACGGAGATGATTTAACCCACAGCGCAGGTGACATGAAGATGATGATGATGATGATGATGATGATGAAGATAACATGTCGGTTACAGTGTAACATTCAGCTGACGCTCTTTACCTCGTCGACATGAAGTCCTCGGATTTCCGCTACAAGTCCAGCCATGTTATTATTCATATTCCGCCCGAGTGAACGCTGATATCTGCAACAAACGCACAAAATAAACCGCAAGAAGCGCGTCACTGTAGCTCCTGCTGTAGCTCGGGCTCAGTCTGGGGCTTAAATCATCAGACGTGTCGTAGTAACAACGGTGCCATCTTCTTCTTCCTGTCCTTCCTTCCGCTCACCACGCCCCACTTCCAGTTAACCACGCCCCGTTCCTCATACCACGCGCGCTGGACCGGGTTGCCAGTTTGCATTCTTCCAACTAAACCTTTTTTCTTCTTTCGCTTTTTTTTTTTGTTTAAAAAAAATAAATAAATAAATAAATAAATAAATAAAATAATATGTATATATATATTTTATGGAAGTCTAACCAGTCTGATTTACTTATGATTCTAACATTAAAAAATATCCATCAACGCACATTCTAACAAATGTGAATGGAATAATAATAATACATGTCCTGTTATAAATAAATGCTGCTTGAATTTTGTTTATTGGTCCTTTAATGTATGTTGTTTGAATAATAATAATAATAATAATAATAATAATAATAATACATTCCCTATTATAAGTAAATGCTGCTTTTGGTCCTTTAATGTATGTTGTATGAATAATAATAATAATAATAATAATAATAATAATAATGATAATAATAATACATTCCCTATTATAAATAAATGCTGCTTGAATTTTGTTTATTTGTCCTTTAATGTATGTTGTTTGATTAGTTTTCTAGTAAATGGTAAATGGCGCACTTATATAGCACTTTTATCCAAAGCACTTTAGACTATGTCTTATTCTCACACACACACACACACACACACACACACACACCCCAGTGGTAGCAGAGCTGCCATGCAAAGCACTAAAGCACAGCAAGGTGCTTCTAGCACAGTAGCTCTGACAGTAGTGCATCTTTAAATGACAGGTTATATAAAATATATATACATATATATAATATATATAAATTAATGTGCATGTTCTCATACCTTATCGTTTCTATAGCAACAGCTCACTCACAGGGACTTGTACTGCATATGTTAATAATACACAGTTTAAGATGTAAGGCGTGGCTTTATATGACGTGGTACGGTGTTAGATATTTAAGTTTATATACGATATCAATAGTCATTCACTTATTTATCTTCACTTAGAGCTTTATACCGATCACGATCGTTGTGGATCCGGAGAGAACCCCAGTACATCAACACCTACTACAGTAAGAACAAGTTAGCACAGCCAATAAATGTGCTTGGATGTTTTTGGGAGGAAACCAGAGAACCCGGAGGAAAGCCACAATGACGGTGAGTCCCAAGTTCACGCGAATGCAAGTTGCTTCTAATAAATAATTGTTACTAAACACCAGGGATGTCCAATAAAGTTTCTATCAAATGATTTCAGTAATCATCTTCTAAAATAAAATCGTCTTGTTGAATTGAAATGAAAGATTGCAAAAAATAATAATCTAGTCTATATTATGCCATTTGGGGCTAAAAACTAAGCGCCATGAAGTCAACTACTGACAAAATGTGTTATTAGGTAAATACTGAACATATAATCTCAGTTAAATCCATTTCAGGTCTTGGTTGTAAAAATAGAAAATGTGGAAAAGTTCAGAGGTGGTCACAACTTTCTGATGGCGCCATCTACTGGTCAAATGCGTGTACATGCACAATAATAAAAACAATTTGGCAGTTACTGACGTGTAGAGTTGATTGAAGGGTCTGTAAGATCGTTATAAAAGTCACTTTATTATCTGTTTATTAAATTGAACATTAAATGTTATTAAATGTAAAAAAAAAAAAAAAAAAAAAGACAGTGCTTGGAAATTATATTCTAAAATACTATGAAATAAGTAAAATGGAGGTTTTAATTCTATTCTAGGTGATATAACAGCATGAAGGTTGTTAAGACTTTATAGAAAAAACAAACAAACAAACAAACAGATACATAATGCATGAGTACGTTTAAACCCAGATAGCAAGCTGACATTGATTCAATGTTGAAATTCCATCAGAATCATCATTTTGGTTGAGGTTGAATATTCAACGCTAAATAATACTGAATCAAGGTTGATAATTCATTGCTTTTCAGTGTTGAAAAGACAAACAGTGATTCAGTGTTGATTCAGTGTTGATTCAGTGTTGATTCAGTGTTGAATTTCCCCACTGGTGGGCTTAGATTTAATGTCCCCTCAACACAACGCAAATCAACTGGGTGCATTTCCGTGAAATTTAGTGAGCATATTCGTGCTCCTCAGAGGAGTTCCTGTTCATTTTGTGACCTCATGACCCTTCCGTCTAGTTGAACAAATATTGATATAGATTTTGTCCGTCTTGATCTGTTTTTCGTCGTTTCAGTGTGCAAACCTGATGAAAAATCACATTTCAAATTTAAACACTGACTCATTGATAGTTTGGTTGATGCATTATCGTTGATTCAGTGTTGATTCAATGTTGATTCAGTGTTGATTCAATGTTGATTCAGTGTTGATTCAATGTTGATTCAATGTTGATTCAGTGTTAGTCTGCTATCTGGGAATATAGTTCTGAGTCTTAGCTAAATGAATATTCATCTCTTCTAGAAATAAAAGGACGAAGTATACGTATCAGATGATCTGGTATGCGTAGGACATTTTTCAGTATTCGGTGTAGAGATTTTGAAAATTACAGTTAATAATATATTTCTAATAATATATTTATGTACAACTTCACCCACTCCCACTGCAGTAATGAAAGGAGACCAGCGGTAGGTACATGGGGCTTGGGTTTGGACCTAATAAAAACAAAAACAAAAGAGGATGACATTATATTCTATCCACTATACACATTGTATACATACATACAGTACATATCTATACTATATTCTCCATTTAAGGCAGTAAAGAACCTGTAACTATCCAAAGAAGTGTGTGTATGAAATGACACCACCTCTATGTTCACCACTGGCCAGAAATATTAATAAATGTTCTAATGCGTACAAAACAAAATCACATTAAAGTGAAAAATCAAGCCAGTGTGAGCTAAATAAAAGCGCTTGTGCTAGGGGAATGTTAGTTATTTCAGAGAAAAGGATAGAAATACCTATACAGCTATTGAAAGTTAAGACTATTCGCTTTATTTGGTGATGGATTAAGCGTGTAGTTTGTTAGACGTTATGTGAAAACTAGAAATGGTTCCATGTAGAACCTTTAAAGAACCGTTGAGGAACAATTCCCCTTCCTAAATGGGCATGTACTAGCCTACTGGCCTCGACAGAAAAAAAATGCTATAGCAATAGTTTTGACTGCAGTAAATAATCACACAAAATAATAATAATAATATTAATAATAATCCCAATTTCGAGTGAATTTATAAAGATTTAAGGAGATATAATGAGTTGTAATGATGTATTTAATATTTTCTCATGGTTTACACATCAGAACCAGGTCAGAGCTCACTAATGCACTATTTTCCAGTACCTCACTAGGACACATACTGGTTTGAACACAAATCTACCGCCTCCGAAGCCTCTTGTTCTCCAGTTCCAGCTCTTCGATTCTCGCTCTGAGCTCCTCAACATCATCCTCTGGGTTCCTCCGTGCTGCTACTCCTCCATCCTGGCTGTTTTTCATGACCTCGACGTAGAGCTGATCAAAATCATCACAGAAACGTCCAAGCTCCTCTTGAGTACCAGACATGGTGATTTTGAAGATGTTGTTTACGCCGCGTTTCTTAGTCATCTGAAAAGACAGGTTGCTTGTGATCCTGCTCTGAATCACCCTCGTCCATTCCCCAGGGTTTGACGGCCTCAAGAAGACCATATGCAGTCTGCCCTGGCGATATATTCTAAACAGAACATCTGGGTTATCATGAAGAGTTGTCGTTATGTGCTCTTTTTTCTTTCGTTCAGTCATTTCAGCTGGGTTTACTCCCTCATACATGTCCCTCACCCGGTTCTCTGCCATGTTCCTCCTTTTACTGGCGCTCTGAGCAGGCTCACTGAGATCTCAGGCTTTTAATGGAATCATGTTGTGCAACTTCATGAGGAGGGAGGAAAGGAAAACGAAACTTGGTGGACTCAACATGTCACATGATCTTAAAGGGGAAATACATTATGACTATTACAGGAGACTTTTTTTTTTTTTTTTTTTAAATACATGTGATTATCTGTTCAGACTTGGAAAACAAATAAAGGTACATTTCAACATGTTATCACCCCAAATTGCACATGTGAAATGATGAAGAATATTCCCCTGAGAAATCACGTGAAAAATAAAAAACACACAACCTACTTGTGGAACAGGAATGGGTGGGGTAAGACGAGCCGTTTTTAACTTACGTCGACCTATAACCGAGGGAATGTGAGACAGAAATGAAACTAATGCAAGTTCTGGATGTGTCCAGGAATCCAAGTCCAGGAGAACCTTTTCCAGTCCCACAAAGAACCTGGTTCACTTGAACCTGCTTCAAGGGATGATACCTTGAAGAACCAATACACTGCTCTGAAGAACCTATTATAAACCCTAAAGAACTTCTTTAATCTCCAAAGAACCATACAGCTCAACTTAAGAACCCTATACAGTACAATAAAAATGGTTCTTGACTAGAAGAAGGTTCTTTGCAGAAGCTACGATGGTAAATGAACCATTAAAGAACCTTTATTTTTAAGAGTGTAGGGGTAAGTGGATCCAGCTGACAGGGTGAGGTCAGCCATCTGAGTAAACACCTTGAATGATTGTATTAACCAGATATTAAATTGACAACTCCAAATATAATTATTAAAAATTAACCCCCCCCCCCACCCATTCTGCTGATTTTATTGGTGGTCATGAAATAAATATTACAACTAATTTGTCTACAGTCTCTAGGATCACGAAACAGACGTGGAAGTCTTCAATCGAATGAAATCTCGATTATTTTGAGGAACATCTACAGATGAAGTGTTTTACATTTTCAGTGTAGACTCTCAACTGTATGTTTGAAATAATAGTAAACATTTTAGCCTATAAACATACTCTCTCTCTCTCTCTCTCTATATATATATATATATATATATCTCGTATATTTATAGTTTATATATATATTTACAGCATAAGTTCTCACAACCGGTGGGAAAGACCGAAATGTCGAATATTAAAGCAACTTTACAGCATTTGTGATCCAATAAGTGCATTACATGATTAAAACAATGCTCTTATGTATCTCTAATCATTTCCAGATAAAAATATCCAACATCATGCTTCTCCTCTTGACCAGGTTACTGACCCTGTTGTAGAGCTGAACACAATCTGCCTAGATACCTTCAAAAAAATCATCCACAGAAATATTCTACAAACCTGCTCGAAGCCCGTTCACTCTTTACGCCGAGAAGCTAAATATTCATACAATGATTCATTGAATGATCCATTAAGTGATTCATTAAATGATTCATTAAGTGATCCGTTAAGTGATTCATTAAGTGGCCACGAGTCCTCTTTTTGACTTGATTTAACAAGAAAATGAAATACAATCCTGCTAGTTAATGGAAAACCCTAATTCATGAAGAACCTGTAGCTGTATTAAGAACCCTAGAGGAAGAGTGTAGCGATCACAGTTGTTCGCTACTGAGGGTGGAAGAACAAAGTGTGTGTACGAAACAGCTCCACCTCTGTGTTCACTATCGTTTTGTTTTAATGTACAGAAATACGTGCACAAGCACTGAGCATAGCCAATACAACAATTTTGTATTTCATTAAAAAAAAAAAAAAAAAAGAAAAAGAAAAGAAAAGAGAAAGAAACCATGTTGGGGGCGTGGTCAAGTGTCAGCTGTGGATGGAGAGAAGGCGGGTTGAACCGGAGGGTAACGCGTGATGATTCTGGCATCCAGAAGCCATCCGGCTAGCAGAGGATCACCTGGTGCGGCAAGCTGCTTTACATTCTCTCTCTGTCTCTCTCTCGCTCTCCTTCCTCCGCTCCATCCACAGCTCCCCTCCGACCACTCAAACCCAAATGTCCTCAGTGTATAGCACAAACAATAGTATTAGCCTTGCTGTTCCAGTACTTTTGGAGGAGACTGTATGTTTAACTTTATCCTCTTCCACTGCAGTGATGAAAGGAGACCACGCATCACTGTCCTCGGGTTTGGACCTCAGCCTGTGATGATAATAAATAAATAAATAAATAAATAAAGAACATTTCATTACATTGTGTATAAACAGCCGGGGCCATAAATATTTGGACATCGACGTTGTTATTATTATTTACTACAGTGTATTGGAGTTGAAATTAAATAATGAATCTCAGCTCAAAGTGAATCTCAGCTTTAATTGGAGGGCATTTTCATCCGAATCAGGTGAACGGTGTAGGAATTACAGCACTGTTTAGACGTGGTCCTTCTTTTTAATGAACCAAAAGTAATTGGACAAAGTAACATAATCAGACATTACGTCATCATTTTCAATGCTCGGTTGCAAATCTGTTGCAGTCGGTGAGTGCCTGGAGTCTGGAACCCATAGACATCATCAGACGCTTTTATTTACAGAATCGATCACAGATACATGGCGTGTAAATCTCCATTCACAATTTTATACCCAAGTCCAAGATTCTTCTTCGGGTTTATCTTTTATTTGACAAAAATGAAAGAAAAACAAACCACTGTATGTACTCACGCTGCCACTACCGAATTACAGCGGGGGAAATAAGTATTGGACGTGTCAACATTTCTTTCAGTAAATAGATTTCCAATGAGCTTATTCACTTGAAATTTTCACCAGACATCAGTATTAACTCAAGAAATCCGCACATATTGGAGAACTGCTTTTTCTTAGCGTGTTCAATACTTTTTTTTCCCGTGTCATTCCTCTTTATTACACATAATATATAATTTATGGACTTTAATGTTTGGATTTCTTTATATTTCCAGATTTCTTGAGTTAATATCAAGTCTGGTGAAAATTTCATGTGAATAACCTCATTGCAAATATATTTGCTGAAAAAAATGTTGACGCATTTCTCAGCCTGTAATAATAATAATTAAAAAAGAGAGAAAGTTTAATTGCATTGTATTTAAACAGTAAGGTCCATAAATATTTGGACATTGCCGTTATTGTTATTTGAGCTGTCTACCACAGTATATTGGAGGTGAAATTAAATAATGAATTCGAGCTCAACGTGGTGATAGTATGCCAGGTTTTTACTGCAGCTGCCTTCACTTCCTGCTTGTTCTTGGGGCATTTTTTTGCCTTCAGTTTTGCAAGTGAAATGCAGCTCAGTAGGGTTCAGGTCAGGTGATTGTCTTGGGCACTGCAGAACATTCCACTTCTTTGCCTTAAAAAAAAGTCTTGTGTTGCTTTCGAAGTATGCTTCAGGTCATTGTCCATCTGAGCAGATAATATAATCCTATACACTTCAGAATGAATCCTGCTGCTTTAGTCAGCGATCGCATCATCAATAAAGGGAACCAGTTCCATTGGCAGCCACACACACACCATAAGATGAGGTAGCATGCTTCAGATCATGAGCAGTTCCTTACCTTCTCCATGCTCTTCTCTTCACTTCATTCTGGTACAAGTTGATCTTCTTCATCTGTTAATTTTGTCTCGTTAACGATGGCTTGCTTCACTGACAGTGACAGCTTTTCCGAATTCATATTCAACTCTAGACATTTTAGCAGCTTACTTGTAATTGAAAAAATGAGGGAATAACACACACCTGGCCATGGAACTGCTGAGCAGGTTACTTTTGGTCCCTTAAAAACGGGGCTCTAAGTTCTACACCATTCACCTGATTTGAATGTACATATCCATATTCCCCATTGTGTGCTAGACAGCATAAAATAACAATAACTTAGTCAATGTCCAAATATATATGGACCTGACTGTACATACAGTAAAATGATAATGAGTCTTTATTAATCACGTATACATTACAGCACAGTGAAATTCTTTTCATCACATACCCCAGCATGTCAGGAAGTTGGGGTCAGAGTGCAGGGTCATAGTAGGTGATACAGCGCCCCCTGGAGCAGAGAGGGTTAAGGGCCTTGCTCAAAGGCCCAACAGTGGCAGCTTGGCAGTGCTGGGGTTTGAACCCCCAACCTTCTGATCAGTAACTCAGAGTCTTAACCACCATGCCACCACTGCCCACCGTTCTATTAGTCCTTTGTTATATAGAAACTTACTACAGAGTGTTTGCCTATTGAGATTGCTCCACTTTAGGAAGCTAAGAACCTGTAATTATCCAAAGACCCCATGAGGAAGAGTGTAGCGATCACAGTTAAATACTGTAGATGGAGTATGGAAGTGTGTGTATAAAACGACACCACCTCTGTGTTCACTATAGTTTTTTTTTTTTTTTTTAAATGTGCAGAAATATTAATAAATGGATATAAATGTACAATAACTTACACACATTATAAACAATAAATTATTAGACTGTACCAGGTCAGAGTTTACACGCACACACCATTCTCCTGTACCTCAGTAGGACACGTAGTGTTTAGTGCACATACCAATCGCCTCAGAAGCATGTTGATCTCCATTTCCAGCTTCCTGATTCTCAGTTTGAGTTCCTCAATCTCAGCTGCTAGGTTCTTCTGTGCTGCTTCTCCATCAAGAATGTTTTCCTGGACCTCATTGTAGAGCTGAACAAACCGGTCGCAGATACATTCAAGCTCCTCCTCAGGACCAGACATGTTTATAACTGGTAAACGACCGTGTACAGCACGTCTCCTGGTCAGCTGAAAAGACGGTGGAAACCTGTTCTGAATCACCCTCATCCACTCCTCATCGTCCGTCGGAGTAAAGAGCAGCATGTGGAGTTTTTCCTCGTGATATATTTTAAAGAGAACATCTGGGTTCTTCTGAAGAGTTCTGTCTCTATGTGCTTTCTTTTGTCTTGTAGTCATTTCACCTAGATCAACTCCCTCGTACATGTTCCTGACCCGATTCGTGTCCCTCACCCAGCTCTCTGCCATGTTTCTTCTTTCTCTTGCGTCGTGAGGAATTCTTCCCGTCTCCCACGTAGGTTCGAGGATAAGCAAGGAACCAAAACTTCTCAGAATCAGAAAGGAACTTTATTACAAAGGTAAACAATAAAGGCAAGCAATAAAGGAAGTCTGTCTCGAGAGCGAACACCAAAGAGTTGACCATAGTGCATGATCTTAAACGCCCCAAGGGCGGGACATATTTGCTTTCTCTAATTGGCTAATTCTAATTCTAATTCAAATTTCTCAGTCTAACTCTCTTTACCCACACTAGATGTCTCCCTATCCCTTTATAACAAGCCATTTGCCTTTTAAATGATCTAAAGCAAACAAGGCAGCTGAGACCGCACCAGACCGAGCGGACCTCGGAGATGACTCAACTTCCATCCTTGTCGATATTCTACTCTTCTTCTGTTAGTGATGAACTTGTTTTTCCCATGTCTTCGGCATGTAGGCCACAATTCAGCACCCCTTCCTATGTTACATATGAACCAACATTATAAAATGTATTAATTATATGTCATATAAAATAGGTGATATGGAAATATAAACATATTGTAAGATATGTTCCACAACATTAAATACAACTATAAATGGATCATAATTATGATGATGATCTTTAATAAATAACAAATTGTAGGTTTTGAGAAATTGTTGGAGTATAAAAGGGGGAAAAAACAGGACATTATAGGAAAATAATCAACTTTGGGGTGACAACAGAAACTCTCATTCATCACACATCACCACTGTTGACTGATTGATTGACACCCTGTGTTTTTCTTTAAGTGGAAGGCAAACAATTACAAAAAAAATCTTTTCGATAAATAGTAGAGGTGGGCGGGGCGTTTTCTTGTGAGAGCCTTTTAGCTAAGGATAACATTACATCGGGTTAAGCCAGTTCTGACTGACGTAATATAGAGACGCAACAGAGCAACTGAGAATTCCACATCACGTTTATAATTTATTGTAGTATGTAATGAAGTCTAGTAATCTATAACAGTCACATTTAAAATATATATTATTAAACATACAGTAGAATTACTGCTGGGACTCTGAACAGAATAACGTCTCTACACTAACGAATAAAGTCTGGTGGAAACATAGACACGCTGATAAATGAAGGTGTCAGCTAATTACTTATGCTCGTACCTACATGCGTTATATATGCATATAACATTCATGAAATGTATCAGTCAGGAGTTAGACCTCATAATAGCACAAAGACAGCGCTGGTTAAAGTAGTAAATGACCTACTACTGGCCTCTGATCAGGGTTGTGTCTCGCTGCTTGTGTTACTTGAGTTTAGTGCAGCTTTTGATACTATAGATCATACTATTCTCCTTGATAGACTAGAAAACGTTGTTGGCATTAAGGGAACGGTCCTCTCCTGGCTCAGGTCTTATTTCACTGACCGTTATCAGTTCGTAGATGTAAATGGAGACTTCTCTACGCATACTGAGGTAAAGTTTGGTGTTCAACAAGGTTTTTCTTTTGGGTAAAGAAGCAGATCTAGAAGGTTCATGGGCATAGAGTGTTGTGGTGAACTGGGATGTTTGGATACTGTTATCCCTCCGCACTTTCACACGTTCACTCAGGTTTGTTGATGGTGAGGTGGCTGGCTGTCCCAGGGTGCTCTCATATCTGTGTTACCTTCTGGCTCTCCCTTTTAGTTATGCTCGTCTTGTCGGAGTCCCTGCTCGAACTCACGCAAACTACATTGTCCTTAACCATTATGGGACGATAAGCATACCTAATAATCTCTCCCTCTCGTTCCCGCTTTCTCTCCCTCTCTCTTTTTCTGTCGAGCTACACATGATACTCCTGAGATACCATTGATCCTGACCCCTTCTACTCTCCGGACCTGCCTGATTCATCCTGGTGCCCTACTTCTGGTCGGAGTTCTCATCAAATGGAAGTCACATGCTGCTACTGAGGACGGCCCCACATGGTGCAGCCTAAAGATCATTGAGATTGCTGAGGAGCCATCAAGATGGCTTTGGACCTCAATTCATATTAACAGCAATGCTGTGATGGCTACGACTACAATTACCACAAACAGTTTTGCACTCATGTCTCCATCAGTGAACGGTGGAGAAGTTCAACAAAACAGACTTCATGTAAAAACTGTATTGAATTTTCCTGCTTACACAACTGCACTATTTGACCATGTAGTATTAGCACATTTATAGAAGGGATTTATTTATTTATAATCACACTATCCGTTGTTACCCAGATGAGGACGGGTTCCCTTCTGAGTCCGGTTCCTCTCAAGGTTTCTTCCTCATATCATCTCAGGGAGTTTTTCCTCACCACCGTCACCACCGGCTCGCTCAATAGAGATAAATTCACACGCTTAAAATCTCTATCATGTGTTTATATGTTTCTGTAAAGCTGCTTTGAGACAATGTCTACTGTTAAAAGCGCTACACAAATAAAACTGAATTGAATAAATATGGTGGAGTGAAAAGACATTCAGGCGTGCAGAAGAAATAAAGAAAGGAAGTAATAATTAAGAAAGAAGGTTCCTTCAGATCAGTACAGATAAATAAAGACGTTAGAAGAGGTGCTGATGTTATTGGTCATTAAACTGATTTTTGATCATGTATAATGTGACCTGTTACTTAAAAAGAGTTCGGCACCATTGATTTAGATCATTAAAGAGTAGATAATGCTGTTAGTGCAACCAGTTTGTATTTATTAGCCGTTCTGGATATTAAATTATCACGCTGACGTCACACTGAAAATCCTGAGTCAGTGTAGGACGACGTTTCCTCCTGATGAAGAGCCCAGTGCACACACACACACACACACACACACCTGGTTTGATGGCGGCCATGACGGCACGGGAGGACTTGAGCACGGCTTCGTAAACAGCTTTCTGGTCAGGAGTGAACTTGCCGTTGGCGGGGAAGGAGCAGGTGATGTCGGAGGAGTAGCAGTAATATTCTCCACCCATATCGAACAGACTGAGAGGAACAGAAGGTCAGGCGTTAGAGAGCGCTGTAATTTTAAAGCACGAGAACTCGAGGCTCGAACCAGCCCGAGTCTGAAAAAAAACAACAACAACGTAAGGGTGAAAACGACCTGAGCACGCAGAGTGCACACAGAAAAGAGTAGTCACTGTAGTGGTTTAAGACAGAGCAGTAAGAACGAGTTCAACATTAAACAGTCAGGCGTTATTGCATCATAAAATATAAGAGCCAATCATGTTCTAATATGCAAATGAATTTTCAAAGCAATTTTCAAAACATAAATATTTGAAAGGAGGCGGAGATTCTCAACTCCAGGCCTTGAAATCAATA
>JANDJT010000179.1:31833026-31843246 GCA_024331685.1 Stegophilus panzeri | reverse complement strand
CGTACACTCTCGTACACACCCGTACACACCCGTACACTCTCGTACACACCCGTACACACCCGTACACACTCGTACACACCTGTACACACTCGTACACTCTCGTACACACCCGTACACACCCGTACACTCTCGTACACACCCGTACACACCCGTACACACTCGTACACACCTGTACACACTCGTACACTCTCGTACACACCCGTACACACCCGTACACTCTCGTACACACCCGTACACACCCGTACACACTCGTACACTCTCGTACACACCTGTACATACCTGTACACAACCGTACACACTCATACACACCTCATACTCACCCGTACACACCTCATACACACTCGTACAACTTGTACACACTCATACACTCTCGTACACACTCGTACACACTCGTACACACCTGTACACACCCGTACACACTCGTACACACTTGTATACACCCATACACACTCAAACACACTCATACACACTCATACCATACACACTGATACATAGTGTTCATGATTGCTCAGTAAAGGACAGCTCTGATGTTATATTAGAACTCTGACTCGAATAGAAACGAATAGTATTTAAGGGTGAATTTTCAGCGAGTAGAGAGATTGATGTGGCAGTTAGACTTTATAAAGACACTGCATGTACAAGAGCAACTGATCAATGAATTATAGAGATTTTTTTCCCTAATTCGTTTATCGATAAAAAACAGCATTTCAGAGCTTCAGGCCTACATGTTCACTGGAGTGTGATATGCAAAGGAAACAAAAAAGCAATCAATTATGCATGTCAAGTAAGATTCTCATAATTCTCACATCTTTATTTATGAAGCTTTTCCGAGTCGCGGCTCGCTGGTGAAATGAAATGAACTGCACGACACTCGTGGCATTCATTGTTCTCCATGTGGCAGAGAACCAAGACAAATCAGCATCTTACTAATGACCAGAAAGAGAGAGCACTCATCACACTGTCACCATGAACAAATCGATGAGAAGGAGAGCAACAGACAACCCTCTCTGTTTCAACACACACCCTCTTGCTCTCTCTGCCTCGATTATAAATGTCCAAGGTGATAGTTTACTGTTATTAAAATTTCTTGCTTTCTCCACCTCTTCTCCACCTGCGGCACTGGTTTAATCTCCTTATCATTTAATAACCAGAGCAGAGTTTATACCTATCTCCATGCCTGAGGAAACCTTCACAGAAGTTTAGATTCACAGAGCAGAAAGGCCATTTGTTTACTTATAACTCTGTTTTAATGGTGTGTTTATACATATAAAGTGTGTGTGTGTGTGTGTGTGTGTGTGTGTGTGTGTGTATGTGTGCATGAAGAAATAAAACCAGAACTTGTGGACTTATTTATAACAAATGATGTCACCTGTAAAGTGCATGTTCACTTTTTTGTTGACGTAAACAGTCGCGCATATTAGCCCTAAAGATTTGGGTTCATGCCTAACTATTTCTTCACCTGGATAACTCGCCAAGCTGTAGAAATCCACAGCTATGAGCAGAAAGTCTACACAACTATGAAAGTCCATTTAGAGTTTGCTAAAAGACATGAAAACATACATGTTCTCTATTCTGATGAGACCACATTTGAGCATGGCACAAAGCACTATTGTTTGGCAGAAACCCAACAGGGGTTTCTCATCATCATGGGAACATCATCCTCACAGTGAAGCATGGTGGTGGTAGCATCATGCTCAGACTTACCCTTGGCATCTTGGTTGCTTCTCCGAATCATCCCATCATTATCCAGTCACGGATTTTTGGAGGGTGGGTGTGCCATATTCTTTTGGAGAACATCATCCTCACAGTGAAGCATGGTGGTGGTAGCATCATGCTCAGAGTTACCCTTGGCATCTTGTGAAGCATGGTGATAGTTGTAGCATCATGTTCAGAGTTACCCTTCACATCTGACTTGCTTATCTGTCTATTCCCTTTATTACCCAGTCACTAACTTTTGGTGGATGGGTGTGCGATATTCTTTGGGATCCTTTTTTTTTTTTTTTTACTAGCCAAACACTGATTGATACTTGAGCTTGATCTGATATCTCCTTGTTCTTCATAATGCTGTTTGTTTACTTTCTTTGTTTGTTTCTTTATTGTCTTTATTGGGAACATGTAACACTCCATTCAACAATTTAATGTGACTTCTGAAGGTAAGTGTTGGTAAGTGCACTGGAACCAAATTAGAGATTTCACAGCAAAAGCGTGAATAATTTTTTATTAGTAAATCATTTTGCAAACGAAATTGATCTCTCATTCAACATTATGAACTGTTGTTGTTGTTGTTTTGTTTTTTTAAAGATTCATGAAATATAATCCCAATTAAATCAATTTCAGTTCCAGGTTTCTTCCTCGTGTCATCTTAAGGAGTTTTCCCTCACCGCTGTCGCCTCTGGCTTCCTCATTAAGGATCCAAATCTACATCTAGATTTCTGTAAAGCTGCTTCGTGACAATGTGTATTGTTAAAAGCACTATCCAAATTTCATTTAATCTTCCCCTAAAGCAGAGCTTGCAAAGCACACACACACACACACACGCACACACACACAATCAACTTAGTTCCACAGTGAAATTGGAGCAAATCAGCTTTTCAACTCATAATCACATCTTTATTGCACATTACCAAACGTTCGATGTGTCTAAAGGCAGAAAGGACGTCCTCAGAGAGCATCAGTCGTGTTTAGAGAAACCCCCCCCGAGTCCACTCTGCCTCGTTTAAATTCATACTGAGCAGACAGACTCTCCCAGTAGGGATTATGATGGAGGATGGAGACCAAAACATCTGAGAAGAGATTCATATCCAGATCTGCTGCCCTTGACGCTCACTAACAAATGAGAGAACATGAGAAGTGGGGCTTTTTTTTTCCTGCTCTGATTGCTCTCAAGCCTGTCTGGGTTGTCACACTGGATTATATTCAAGCGTCAAGCGATTTACCGTATGTTCAAATGTTATGCCAATATGTACACAAGGAAATTTCTTTGTATTTAGATTTAAGGTACACAGCTGCTTACAATCATTTAAATCATATAGCATACAGCTCACACCTCCACGCTTGCCAGATTTTGCTTGACTCGAAGCGTCCCAGACGGAGTTTCTCAATAGTGTTCCTCCTTTAAACACAAGCACTTGCCTTTAACCCCCCCCGCCCCCCAGCCCCCCAATAAATAAATAAATAAATAAAATTAGGGATACAAAATGCAGACTGAAGAAGCAAATAGTGATGAAATTTAAAAAAAAAAAATTGAACGAGAAGATGGAGTCCATTGAAATAAATCTAATAGGAGTCAAGTATATTGAAAATATAAGAAAAAGTGGGCCCTTGTTATTGTGTTTGGAATAACGCTTCTTCTGATTAGCTTAACTTTTTAGACTATTAAATAAGCATGCTGCGAGGAAGTTAGGTTCCCACTTGCAAACTTCATGCTGTGTATACTATTACCGCTATTGCATCTGCCAGGTGTGTAAGAAAAAGTAGAGATCATAATGAATATTAAATGGAAATGTTATGATTACACCTCAGAGAAGCATGAGCGGGATTCATGGTGGCTTACTGGTTAGCACATTTGCCTCACACCTCCAGGGTTGGGTGTTCAATTCCCACCGCTGCCCTTTGTGTGCGGAGTTTGTATGTTCTCCCCGTGCTGCGGGGGTTTCCTCCAGGTTCCTCGCCAGTCCAAAGACATGCATGGTAGGCTGATTGGCATGTCCAAATTTTCCGTAGTGTATGAATGGGTTTGTAATTGGATTGGCACCCTGTCCAAAGTGTACTCCGCTTGTGCCCAATGCTCCCTGGGATACGCTCCAGGTTCCCCACGACCCTGTACGATAAGCGATATAGAAAATGGATGGACCTCAGAGAAGCAAAATTTGTCGAGACAACAAGCTTCTGTCAAATGTCTAATATCTGTTTTGTGTATTCTCTTCAAGTGTATATATATATATATATATTTATATGTTCACTTGGTTCACTGGCAGTAGGGGTGTGGCTGCCATTTCTTTTGGGAGAGGGTTCCTTTTGTCAATGTTTCTTGCTTAGGTAGTTAGGGAAGAATATTTGTATTTTCTTTTCTTTCCTTTTAGGTAGCTACCTAATCATAGACTCCTTTTGTTTATTATTTTGGCCTTGGCCCACCCTGAAGATACGCCTGTTTTGGTAAATTTGTACAATTATATGTATATATTGTCTGATATAATATACCACAACCTTTCTGAACAACCTTGTTGTGTTGTTATTCCTGGCTCCCTCATTTAATATTTAAAGATCAATCAACTTGAATCCCGAGCTGGTTACTCTGTGCGGCCCACCCTAGACTGGGCCGTAACACAATGGATGTACTTTCTATATAGAACATTTTGGGAAATACGCTCGCAAAAACTTGGAGCTTTCACTGAGAAGTGAAGTCCTGTGGACATCTCTCTTTTAAATATATCCTTGTGCTCAATCCATCTCAACATTGCAATACGTCCTTCATCCTGTGTCTCTAATCATCTCCTTCTGGGTCGTTCTCCAGCGACGTCTGCTGTTTACCGGCTCTTTTCTTTTATTCATGACGGTTAAGTGATGAAGGATTACTAAGCTGAACCTCGTACGGAAGAAAAAAAGAGGATGATGAATAATACAGATATCATCAAGGAATTACACCATTTAAATAAAGGTCGGTGCGATCTAGAGATAATGGAAAAGGGAGTAAAGAATAAAGAGGGGCTGAGACCGTGAAAGAGAAAGAAGGGATTTTTGTCTGTTCATCAGTAATTGTATCTAAGGGAAGGTCAGCAGATTTCCTCCCTCTGTCTCGGTGCTGTTTGCACTCGTTCGTTGGAGGTTTCCTGCTCAAACGCACTGACAGACAACTTCTGTTTAAAAGTGGTCCGGAGATGAATCTCTCACTCTCGTCTTTTTCATTCAACACCTTTTAATCCTGCCAGTGACTGAGATGTTATTTGCACTGAGGGACTGAATGTATAATTCCTCATTACTGCAGGTGAAACGATTCTTTATTTTCTCAACGGAACACTGAAAAGCTGTTGCACAAATGAAAGGGACGTGCCAACTTCTATGCATTTCACATAGGAGCGCCGCATTCGAACATCACTGGTACGAGTTATCACTTAAAAATATGCTGTTTTTCCTCCAACTGAACAGCGGATAACAGCGTCAATGGATGAATCTGGAATTATTACTAACCCTTGTTTCACAGATGTTTTGAACTTGCCGATTTACATAGCCCCGCCCCTTTCCCCCATCTCACATTAGTAACATTTTGGCTGGTGCTCTCGTCTCGGCTTGATTTTTTTTCCCTACTTGAAAGACGCCGTTCTTGCTTTCTGTCACGGTAAATTGAGAATGTTATGAGTTATGAGAATGTTATTAGTATATAGTGAAATACATTTTTTTTTTTTTTACGGTGCTACCAAAACGCACACAATATGTTCGAAAGCGACAACAAACAAAGGAGAAGAAAAAAAAAAGGTTCATCGCAGATAAAGATCAAATTGGCTTAAAACAAAGTGTCAGATCTTACTCTTTACCAATCATTTGAATGGTAATGACGATTAGAAAGTGAATATAATGTTTCTTTGCTCTCCTGTTCTGGTCAGGAAACAGTATGAGTAGCTCAACAGTGGAAATGTCAGCTGTCAGGAAACATTTCACAATTCCTACATGAGACATTAAACAATGGATAAACAGACTATAGAGAAAATGTACTGTTGTGTTATGTGGGTCTGCGCTTTCTTCCTTTGCTTTAGTAGATCTGTTTTTGCATTTTATTCAGTTTTCACTGGAAGTTCTCCACAGAACTCTTTATTTGATGATCATCAGCCACCTATCTCCTCCTCTCCACTCCCAGCTCACCATCCAATTTACCGTGTGACTAATTGATTATTCATTCTTCCACACTGTGTGAGGTTAGTATTACAGTTTCCTATTTGCAGTGTGGAAACTCATTCTCCGGGCATTAGATTGGAGCCGGGAGTCATTTGGGAGTGTGGACAACGCTGGACGGTAGTCCATATGGTTTTCTCTCTGACCTCATTTATAACATGTGACTTAACCCAGTCCATTTCTCCATCCTTCAGGGAGGAGAGAGATAGAAACAGTGAGAGAGAAAGACTAGGAAAGTTTCTTTCATGCTACAAATAAGAGTTCCTGCCCACCCGGTGCTGCCCGCCGGATATCGATTTCTTTAAATGATACCGAACCAAAAGTCATGACCTTAAACTAATTGTGTGTTTGAGCAGCAGGGTGGAATGTCGCTATGTTAGAAAGTTCATCGATTGCATTTTTCCTACAGTCAGCTTATACTTTTAGATGGGGCATGAAAGACTCTTCATGCTGATGTACTGAACTGCATGTGTTTTTATGTGTAATTGGGCTGCATTCTGCAATAAAACCATGCATGTTATGCACGTGGGCAATGATCCTGCGCAGAAGACGCTACATTACGAAGTCATTCATATCATATAACTTTATCCGTTCTCACAGACAAAAGAACAATTAAAGAAACCCAAGGTTCGAAGTGATAAATCGCTTGTGGTTTGACATTTGTGGGCGTGGCCTGTTCAGCTGTAGCCGAAATGTAAAGCCTACAGTATAGCTAATTAAAATGAAACAATGTACTAATCAGTGTGAAAGTAGGTTGATTGATTTTTTTTTTTTTTAAAAATTACGTGCTATGCTTTGTACTAGCTTTCTTATCAGATTAGCAAAAAGCAAGCTAACGGTTCTAGCTAGTATGTACACTCAGCAGAGGCACCAACGATCTCATCACATTAAACAGGACTTTTGTGCCAATTTCCCAAATGTTATAGAAGCAGGGTGTGAGGAAGCAATGAGCTCAGCGTGAAGCTGTGGCTGCATAATGCCATAATGAATTATAATGCAATAATAATAATAATGCAATTTTCTATTTCAAGTCAACTGTCAGAGCTATGCAGATTAGCGTAGTGAATAGGCAGCTAGCTAATTCCTTTTATTCGAGGGGGAGAAAGGGTAAAGTTGATCACGTCTTTAAAGCCACACCATTAACTTCATCTTGGAGCCATCAGTGTAATATAATCTGTAACGCACCGAGAGTGTGAAAGCCAGCCAGTGTGTGTGTGTGTGTGTGTGTGTGTGTGTGTGTGTGTGAGACAGGATTTTCAGGGCAGAATGTATCCTGTAGCACAGGAGAAGTTTAAAAAGGATATTCCCTACATTTAGAAGATAATACTTCTCTCATTTTTTTTTCTTTTCTCATCCTTTGTCTCAGAGTGGTTTGTCGTTTTTGCTGATTGAAAAGCGTTTCCCTTTTATTTCTCTCCATTACTCCAAGAGGGTGTTTAAAGGGCTCAGAAATCCATCACTGAGCTCTTTAAAAGGAAGCACCGTACAGATGAGGTGAGCTCTGTGTCAGTGAAGGTGCCTACCATGACATTATTTCACATGAACTGTGTTTTGAGGGAAAGATCTGAGAAGGCACTTAACCATTGTGTAGTACAGCAGTTATAGATATTGTCCTGTCGCACTGGTGCTTGGCTGCTGTTTCATACTGACACCATCCTTCAGTGAATATTCAATATCCTTTCATAACATCATGCTTGAGTACAATTCAGACAGGATTAGATGTCCAGACAGAGGTGATTCCAGGGACTGCGTAAGCACAAGGCAGGAAATCCTTCTCCAAGGACCCTTCTACTAGCTCAAGCTTCCCAGTCAGATAAACCATCATTATATCATGTAGGCTACACCAGAACATCTTTGGTAAAGTGCTGACTTTTATACTCTATACTGTATATACTTTAAAAGACCAAACTATGAAGACAATTTGAGCAAAATGATTAATTTTTTACCAAGAAAGCTATCTAAAAAAACAATATTGTATTCTCCAAACTGAGTGCTGAATCCTAGCTAGCTGCCAAAATGATATCAGAGTAGTGTTACATTACTTTATGTCTTAGCCTACAGTTATTTTATTATTGGATTATCTCAACGACTTACTACAGCGCTGCTTCCTCTTTTTTTTGTTGTCTCTCTCTTTTTGGGCTTCCAGACTGGTATTCATTTTAAAAAAACAAAACAAAACAAAAAAAACCCAGGGCAATTCAAAATTAGCAAGTCCCACATGCTCCCTTTAAGTGGGTTGCTGGTATGTCATTGTATGTTACCCATCAGAGGTTTTGGGGGAGTTCTGTACTTTGAAATTTAACGTATTCATGGACTTAGTGTCAGGCTTCAGGAGCCCCGAGCAATTACCTGCCTGGGCTGTCCTGCAGATATTCCTTTGTTTGCAGACATACGCCATTGTCCAGGAGATGCTTATGTGATGCCTAAATGATGTAATATACAAGAGTTCTCCTGACCTTCAGGATGTGTATCTTAAGCTAATGTCTATATTACATCCTGTTCAGGACTTTTTCATGACTTTAAACTACCTGGAAAATTTGTGATTGGTCAACCATCCAGGGGCAGGAGATCCACAAACGATCAACCGCAGTGTTGTTGTTGTTTTTTTTTTTGTTCCTTACCACCTTGTTAGTCTCTGCAGTAGTCAAGACTGAAGCTATCTCTCTTGTCTATATAGCTGAATTCATCTCCTTCCTAAGAATAGCTGTGTCTGCATTGCTAATGAACCACACATCCTCGGGGTTCATTATTAGCCATGGGTGATGGTAAGCTTCAGCTATAATGTGGGCTTTGAGTCTCACAAATGCAGCAGGGTCACATAGGAACTTTAATTTGTTGCTGCTGTAAGTCATTAAAGCTGAACCTTTGGACTGTTTGGTCTGCTTTTCCTAACACTTATTAAGTCCTGGGCTAAATTAGTCTGTTAATACTGATTTCCCATTTGGATAGAATTAATTTGTGTGGCGTCGGATTGGAAAAAACGGGAGCCTATTCTAGTGTTTCTGCACAAATGAAGAATCACTCACACGACGAGGCGATGAAGCAGGCAGTAAACATGTCGCTACAGCATCGGAATTTGAAATAGATTTCAAACTAAAACAGGGTTATCAGGGGTCGTACATCTCAAACATCTGATTTCTGCCACCAGAAGACCGATTGACACACATTTTTAACTTCATCTGTCATTCTCTGGTGGTTGAGTTTTAGCACTGAAAGATGCAGAAGAAAATTTGCAGAAATAATGTTCGATGTTTCTTTCACTGTTGGTCATGAAATCATTCATGCTCCTTTTTTATTTTTGGATAAGAAAAGGGGTGAAAGGTGGCTTTTATATGGCTTTTATATGGAAGGAACGGTCACTCTGGCCTGTAGTAATGAGCTCTGAACTGATTCTTCAACATCTCCCAAAAACAGCAGTGCAGATCTTAGTATTAGTCTTAGTCAGATCTTAGTCCAGCATCCATTAGTCACAATTGCAGATGATTTAGTCTCTATATATATATATATATATATATATGTAAAAATCATAAAATCTGGATGAATCTGTGGACCTGTTAATCTATGACAGTCGGACCCAAAGCAGCAGAGCGAGAAACTGAAAAACTGTGAGGATTTTTTTTTTTTTAGAAAGGCCTGATTTAGAAGACGAGTGTTTTCACACCACATGAGCTGCTGCTTGAAATCCCTGAATCTCAGATACGTAAGTTGATCACATGGCCTACTGCTGTATCTCTACTTTATCCCAAATCCTTACAAATGTGTTTTATGTCTTTTTGTCCATTCCAAAATGTGTTTATATTAAACAATTCTCCCGGTAGTTTAATGTTTATTACTCTCTAATACCAGCATAATAATCATGCGCATAATCCTGCTAACTGGCTATACTAGCATCTTTTTGCATCATTAGATCAAACATCCTTGAATTTTTGCACTATGTACAGTTGCTATCAAAATTATTCAACCCCCAATGCAAATCAGGTTTATTGTCAACATTTAGAGACTTTCAGCTGTTTGCAATGAACAGATCAAACAAAAGCAGTTGAAATAGTTCAACACTATGAATGCTTCAAGTGGTTTCCCCAAATTCAACTGAAAATGCAACTTGTAATTTAATAATTATTCAGCCCCTTCATGGCGAGCATCATTAGTATTTAGTAGAGAACCTTTTTGCTGTTATGACTTGCTATAAACAAGATGCAGAGCTTCTGGCAGCCTTCCTGAGGAATCTTATCCCGTTCCTCATGAGCAATGACCTCAAGTTCAGTAATATTCTTGGGTTTGCGTGCTGCAACCGCCTTCTTCAAATCCCACCAGAGATTTTCTATGGGGTTCAA
>JANDJT010000179.1:31799573-31826310 GCA_024331685.1 Stegophilus panzeri | reverse complement strand
GATGTTATTAGATGTTATTAGATGTTATTAGATGTATCAGATGTTATTAGATGTTATTAGATGTTATTAGATGTATCAGATGTTATTAGATGTTATTAGATGTATCAGATGTTATTAGATGTTATTAGATGTTATTAGATGTTATTAGATGTTATAGTGTTGCTGAGTATATTTACAAGCAAAATATCCATCTCAGTGTGATATATTGTGGTTAGACATTTGTGCATACTGCTCCTCAGAGCTGATATCCAGGGTTAGGAGGGTACAAATGACTTCATAAACAAATGTAATCGGTAACGTAATCCATGTATCACAATGTGAAAGTATGTAATCTGATTACTTTTCGATTACTTCAAGGTCAAATGAAGATGTAAATAAAGGCAAGAGAAAAGCAATATGATCTAAAATACTTCTATTTAGAGCTTAAAAGCATGTTCAGTGTTTGGATTTGTTTTAAATTAATGAAATAATAAAATAAATAAATGAATAAAAGATCACTGTCACCGATGCGGGTAACATTATCTGATAACATCGTCTGAATCACGACTGGCGAGAGAGAACCAAAACTATAATCAAGCAGCTGTCTATATTGTGTTATGTCAAAAGATTCATTTCTTTGGTTTTAAATGAAAAAAACAAAATTGTAATCCTGATAATATTCCCTTTTCTTTTCTTTTTCTTTTTTTTTTTTTTTTTTTTACAAAATGTACCTGTAGTCTGATTACTTGGTTTTTTGACATAACTGATTATAGCTACCAGTTCTTTCTATATCCTAATTACGTAACGCTAATGTTACATGTACTCTGTTACTCCCCAAGTCTGCTGATATCATACTATGTTAAAAATCTACGAAAAGTTCAAATGAAGAATTGTGCATGACTGATACACACCTCTAATTCAGACAAACATCAACCTGTGGGCTTAATGCTCACATAACTTCTGAATATTTGATACTTAAGTCTGTAGTAATGTCCGAGGTCTGAATACTGATGTACTGTGTGTGTGTGTGTGTGTGTGTGTGTGTGTTTAGCAAGACTAAAGAAAAGAGAATTTCCTCCACAGAACAGTGATATTTATACCATGCCTTGGATTTTGTTAAAAAAAAAAAAAAAAAGCTTATTTGATTTGCTAGAATCTTCTAAAACCCTTCAGATGGAGGTGGGCATACTGCATGTCGGCGTATTTGCTGAAGGAGGGTGTTGTATTTCTAGAAATCAGTGATTCAGAGCTCTCATGACTCAGCCGGTGTGATTTACAGGAGCAGTTTAACTGTCAGATCTAGCCAAGACCTCGCTCTGAAACGTGTTGCATTTTCCGCTATTAAATATGCAGTGGTCGATTCAAAGACGTCAAGCTTTTCTTCAACTCTCATCTCACTCAAAGTTAAGAAAGACAGCTTGTTAATTTACAGTGGAGAGGTTCTCACAAATCCCTCTTTATTTTCCAGTTGGATAAATATTTACGGTTATGCACACGGCAGATGGCTGGATCCCCGGTCTCTGGTCGGGGTGGGATGGTGTGAGCATCTGTTTTCTGTCCATTGGCTCTGGTTCATTAGAGAAGCAAAGCCTGCTGGGAAAAGCAGCTACAGTTCACAATTTCCCAAACCAACCAGACTTAACAAGAAAAAAAAATGGCTATGCCTTGTTGAACTTGACCGATTGAGTGCATAAACTCAAAGATATATATATATATATAAACCCATCCAATATGGATTAAAATCCAAAATGGCTGAGCAAAAACATTTTCCACATGATCATTTAGCTTGATTCATGATAAACACCCCACAATACAACAACTCCAGGATACAATTAGTTCAATTAACCAATAACAACAATCTTGCTATTACAGTCTGATGAGCTTAGTGTACAACATCAGAAATAATACTAATGTACATTAGCTTGTACATATATGCTAATGTGTTAAATTATGACTGCAAATAGAATATCCATCAAGCTTCATACTGAAATAATTCAGTTCAGCATGATCGTTTCTATGACTAGGCAAAATCCAGGTAACGCCAATAAACTACAAAGAATAAAATGTTCTGTGATTAACTAGAGTGAAATGTAAACTCACAGTACATAGTGAAGACCACATGATCAGGAAAGAATGTTGACAACAATTCATGGAACTACAATATATAACTTTTTTTATTTAAATATCTATTTAGTGACCAGACTATTAAAGAAATCTTGTTTTTTTTTTTGTTTTTTTTTTTTTTTGAATACATAAAAATTGTGTATGTGTAATTGTAAAAAGTAAAATAAATAGTCATTCCCTTAGCAATTTGTCACTTGAACGGTGAACGGTCATGTGATGATGCCTTTGCACTAAGAATTATGGGATTTAATGGAGTTTAATGAGTCTTTACTGGTCACAGCATAGTGAAATTCTTTTTTTCGCATACCTCAGGATGTTAGGAAGTTGGGGTCAGAGCGCAGGGTCAGCCATGATACAGCGCCCCCTGGAGCAGAGAGGGTTAAGGGCCTCGCTCAAGGGCCCAACAGTGGCAGCCTGGCAGCACCTGGGCCTTGAACCCCCGACCTTCTGATCAGTAACCTCCAATTCAATGATGCAACTGCCTCCAATTCAACGATGATGGTCAAACAACATCATCAAACACATTTTGTTTTTTTGTTTCTTAATATCTGTCAGGGTTATGCCGAAATCAGCACTGAACTACATTTTCCATCAGCCACTGCACATATCACATGACTGCTTGCACCTGTTTCACTTTTCGGGCTTAATGAGCACTAGTATTTAAGTCAGGTCTTGCACCTCACCCATTGTCTAGCTTTTTTTCTTCCGTTGCTGTTCTTTGCTATTGTTGATGTTTTTAAGTCCATATATGGTTTGCCTGGATATCTTAATTCGTGTTTTTGTTCCTAGCTACAGTTTTTGGTGTTGTTTGTTTTATCATTAAACTCCAGTCTGCACTTGCATCCATTGTCTCTATTACATGACAATATCCTGTTAAAGTCAGCTTTTTGCAGTACTCAACTGTTTCAGAGTGAAGTATTTATTTATTTATTTATTTATTTATTGTACCAAACCTACCACGGTCGTTAGATCTTCACATATTGTACAAAGTGATTATTCATGATAATTATTTAATAATAATAATAATAATAATAATAATAATAATAATAATAATAATAATAATAAATCCTTTTTGGAAATTAATGTGACAGATTCAGATGCTCATGTTTCAGCATGTTCAGCAAAGTCACGTTCAAACCTGTGTATATGCGTGTTTGGTTTTAATACATGCCCCTCAGTTATACACTTTTCCTCATCCTACCATCTTTGCATAAATTCAGGACTCTACGCTCTTTCTATAATCAGACAGGTTTAACACTTCCAGCATGCCGTAGCATACTGAATCCGTCTTTTCCTGTCTTTGTGATGAGGTTTTTGTTTTTGTGCTATAGCAGAGAAAATGCTAATCTTTAGCATGCTTATGCCCATTTTTGATGTAATTTTGATGGGATTGCTGAAGTAGACTCCTTTAAATAATAATAATAAAAAAAAAAAAGCAGCGACCATCATCTCCATCTCAACATGAATGAATTTGAATATTTAAAGTTATGCCAAGTCTTGACAAACGCAAATGCTTCAAAAGAAAACTTTTTTAAAGGATCATTGGTTGCTACAGAGCTTCACTTTGCAGCTCAAATTCTCCCTGAAGGTTCAGCTTTTCAGCTGATTCCAACACAAAGGGAGACGGATATTTTTTTTCCACCATCTTCACTCAGAAAATGCTTTCTGAATTCTTCACAAAAGCACATTTAAAATGCAGAAAGCTTTGCTGCTGCGATCCTGACCTCGTATTGAATGTATAATATTATGCTGATGTGGAAAGCAGTTTGGCTTTACTGGTATTTTACTCGAAGAAACTGGAACACTAACAAATCAGGAGTAGAAAAAAAAAAAGGCACTTGTGGTTAAAATCTCACTAGTAATAATAAGGACTGTTTAAATTTGGTATCAGTGGCTGGTTTAATCATGTGACTCTAATAGTCAATGCAGGTTATTATATCAATACATTGTTGTGCTATACAACAACAAAAATGCCACAAATCACCTGGTCCTCGTGCATTCTCTGAGATGATTAACCCTTATAGACTCCCTTAGAGACTCCTCTATCTTTTAAGAAAAGAAACTCAGCCAACGTTTCTCTTGGGTTATGAATAATTACACCACTAACCAGAAAGGGTGTTAGTGCGCCATCCGGGTCAGCACACTGTAAAACCGGATAGTTCATTTAACTCCAAAAACACTGATACACTCAAATACATTCATATACACCCATACACATACACACTGATACACTCAAATACATTCATACACACCCATACACATACACACTGATACACTCAAATACATTCATACACACCCATACACATTCAAATATACTCATACACACTCATACACACTCATACACACTGATACACTCAAATATATACTCATACACACTCATACACATTCAAATATACTCATACACACTCATACACACTGATACACTCAAATACATTCATACACACCCATACACATACACACTGATACTCATACATACTCAAATATACTCAAATATATACTCATACATACTCAAATATACTCAAATATATACTCATACACACTCATACACATTCAAATATACTCATACACACCCATACACACCCATACACACTCAAACACATTCAAATATACTCATACACACTCATAAACATACACACTGATACACTCAAATATATACTCATACACACTCAAACACATTCAAACTCATACACACTCATACACACTGATACACTCAAATACATTCATACACACCCATACACACACACACTGATACACTCAAATATATACTCATACATACTCAAACACATTCAAATATACTCATACACACTCATACACACTCATACACACTGATACCCTCAAATATATACTCATACACAGCCATACACACCCATACACACTCATACACACTCATACACACCCATACACACTCAAACACATTCAAATATACTCATACACACCCATACACACTGATACACTCAAATACACACTCATACACACCCATACACACTCATAAACATACACACTGATACACACTCACTGTAAAACCAGATAGTTCATTTAACTCAAAAATTACCTCAAAATTTTTAAGTTGATAAATCAATTTCTTTAAGCCAAGTACACTTAAATATAACAAAAAAATTAACTCAAACTTGTTATATTTAAGTGTATTTGGCGTAAAGAAATTGATTTATCAACTTAAAAATTTTGAGGTAATTAGTTTCCACTTATCCGGTTTTACAGTGCAGATGAATATAATACTTTAGCAAACGATCTTAGATTCAGACGCGAATAATTAAAGGCAAACGCTCTATAATAGTAAACATGGTGCAAATAAATCGCCTCTCGTTGACATTTGTTAGCCTTTACAGCAGCACGATTCACGTCATGACTGTGAGTAAAAACAGACTGTTGCTTTTTGAGAGATAAAGTTAGTTTCTTTCTCATCTGTGCATAGCTGCTCAGTATACTAGTCATACTTTTTATTATTAGTAGTTTCATGGGAACTTTGAATAGTAAAAAGCAAAATAAACTTGCTGGGAGAAAATGAAACAAAAGAGTTTGTGGTTTATTTCCCAGATAATAAATGCAAGTTGTCCATTTCTCCTGAACACTTACCATTCAGAATCCACTTTACGCTTTGTTGTTGTTGTTGTTGTTGTTGTTGTTGTTGTTGTTTTTCAAGAGAGAGGATGAAAGAGAGCCTGGTGAGGGAACACCTGTTTATTGCTGGCGTAACATAAGTGATAACAGGAACTCTATCTTGCTTTGCAAATTTTCACTTGAACTATTAATGGATAAAACATATACAATGTGTGTTTATTAAAAAAAAAAACACTGTATAAATTGTTGATCTGGAGAATTTATGGAAGGAGTCTCCAGTGTCAGAGCTTTGTAATAGTCAGAGATACAGCTGTAGTCAACAGGAAGGGGGAGTTTACGCTTGGTGGTTTCACTGTAATGATTTTTTTTTTTTTTTTACTTCCTCAATTGCATCTGAAGCTCAATGATTTGAATACAGAAAAAAAAGATGTGGCTTATATATATATATATATATATATATATCACTTTAATGAGCTTTAACTGGATGTGACAGCGTTTCTCAGAGATGTTTGGCATGTAGAAGTGGAACGAGGATGTTATTTCATTCAGAATGCACTCACAGTTTCCTAATTATGTCTGAAATGAATTTATTTAAGCCTTGAGAGGTTTGAGGCTATTTTGGCTATCTGTGTATGCTTTTGATTTTGCCCATGTGTTTACCATGTAAATATATCGACACACTGGATCCAAAAACGCACAAAAACACAGTTCAATTCATAAAATTAAAGCGTTTGATTTATTTTAAATCACAAACACCATCATCTATGCTTTTTTGTAGGCTATGTAAAAAAAAATAAACAATAAAGATAACAATATTATAACGTTACATTGAAATACATGATAAAATTATAAGATAATGCAATTATTGACGACATTTTAACTCAGTATATCTTCTTTTCTACATGGTTTATCAACAACAAACCCAATACCAAAGCTAGACTGGTAGTTTCAAGTCAGTACTTTTGAAAGATATTGGCTATATTCTTAAAATTAGTCATGATTATTGACCTCAGAAGTGTGATGTTCCTTAAGAATTGATTAAACACTATACGTCAGTCTGTACAGGATTTTGCAGAGTTTTTTGTGCTTTTTTTTTTGCAGAAAACTGCTTGAACTGCACGGTCCTGTAGGTTCATTTTGTACAACATCAAGAAAATCAGACCCTATCTCACTGAACAGGCTACACAGATACTAGTCCAGGCTCTCGTCATCTCAAAACTGGACTACTGCAACGCACGACTCTCGGGCCTCCCAGCCAGCTCCATCAAACCCTTTCAGATGATTCAGAATGCAGCAGCACGCCTCGTCTTCAACCAGCCCAAGATAACCCATGTCACGCCCCTCTTCATCTCCCTCATACCATCCGCCCATATCAAATTCAAGGCCTTAATGCCACGTACAAGACCTTGTCTGGAACAGCACCCTCCTACCTTAACACTCTCCTGAAGGCTTACGTTCCCTCACGCAATCTGCGATCGTCTAACGACCGACGCTTTGTAGTTCCTACTCGGCGTGGCTCAAGGTCCCTTTCCAGAACCTTCACACTATCTGTCCCTCAGTGGTGGAATGAACTTCCAACCTCAATCTGGACTGCAGAATCTGTCACTATCTTCAAAAAACAGCTAAAGACCCACCTCTTCCGTGAACACCTAACTAACCCCTAAAACACCAACCCCACATTATCCTTTAACGTGGCTCTTACATCTCGACTCTGCGCACTTTGCTTCTCTAGAACTCAATCATAAGATCTTGTACAGTATCACTACTCATATTGTTCTCCACTTGATATATCACTTTGCTTGTATTTCCTCATCCGTAAGTCGCTTTGGATAAAAATGTCTGCTAAATGAATAAATGTAAATGTAAATGAATTGGCGAAATTGCAATTGCACGAAAAGTGAGGTTTGTCGGTAAACGAGACCTTTTGGCTGTACTCATGAATCGAAGAGGGCTTTGACGGAATGCGCGTTGTGTTGACGTCACATGACGCGTCTCGACCCGAACCTGCGGAAAATCTGCGATAATATAGAAAAATCGCAAGCTCCTCCGAATTTTACAGCGTTTGCTTGATTTCACGTCAATTTCCGCGATCGCGAAAGCATGAAATCCTGGAGGGACCGATAAGCGGCTACAAATGACCATACATTCGTTTTTGCTGGATTCTTCGATCTTCCTCAGTCTTTTTATACGGACACTTTATTTATCAGCAGCGGTTCAGGTTACTGGAGGGCAGGTAATGATATCTGTCCAGGAAACACTGGAGCCTGTGTGACATCAGGGACAGGATTTGTACGTCTGCCGTCTCTTCCTTAAGCCCTCCATCTGAAGTGTGCATCCGCTGAGTGCACTTCATCTCTATAGGACACAGATAGCCGTCTCTGCCTTATCTGCTCTTCTACACTGGAGGCAGCACTTGAAGAACTTCACTCATTTTATCACGTGCAGCAGGATAAACGCTCAGCACTGCTGCAGGTTTGGTCATTTAATCCATCACGCATCAGGCTTGTAGATCAGGAAGCGGCTCCTGAGATACCGCAGCCTCACTTTTACTTCCTAAGCTTCCATTTCTTTGCTTTATACCACAATGCTATTGAATTCTGGATCGTGATTGGTCAGAAGGTGTTGATTAGTTTTCTATAACAGCAGCTCTGACAGTAGTACCTCTGCAAATCATATTAGCTTTATATTAACGCACTAATGCGTTCTAATATGTTATCACAGGCTCAGGGACTTGCATGATGGATGCACCGCAGAAACGTAATGTGTGTAATCATTGATATGGTTAAGTTTTCTGTAAGGACATTTAACATTTTATGGAATGCGGCGCTTTTCGAACAGTCAGATATAAAGCTCTCTAAAGGACGGAAGAGTTTACACTTTAAGTTTGAATAATATTAAGCTTCTAGAGAGAGAAAAAAAGAGCGGCTTGTAAAGGAAAGACTGTTTATAGCTGCTAAGACGTAAACGAGAACAGAAACCGACTTGTTTCATGAAAGTTGCAGAACATTAAATGTCAATATAAATATAAACATATATGAAGTATAAGTATAAGTGCTGTTTATTTTAATGAATACATTTTTTTTTTTTTTTAAATGAGTGGTATGAGAGGAACAAGTGTTACGATTGCACTACTATTCCACTTCCGTTATATTAGAAATGTACTAAAAACAAACTTACACGAAAGTAATGGTACATTTATTCTATTTGTAGTCTATTTTAGTCACAAAAAAACAGGCCGTAAGTTGTAACATACTTCATTAGGAATTTAACGATGTTTACAGAGCAATGTTTATTCACTCCGCTGCCTATAAATTATAACTCCACTGCCAGTGAGAAGCGTCCTCCGTTAATTTTACATCATGCAGCTTTTCAATAATTACAAACTCTCTAATGGAGCTGTGTGAATATGTAATGCGTTATAATGTGCAATTAAATCCTTCTCTCTCTCTCTCTCTCGCTCTCGCTCTCTCTGTGAGACAGAAAGAAGCTTTTTCGTTCTTCTTTCTTTGCCCTCCATCCTTTTCCATGTGCATATCAGCATGGAAGCACAACTAGTGTCTTCTCTCCAGCCTGTGTTTGATTATTCAATTTCCACAGCACCACAGGGGCCAAAATATTTGAACACGAATCGGCCCGGCTTCGTTCCGTTTGTCCTGTCTAGGAAATAAAGTCGAATTTACAAAAGAAGCTCGCAAACCCGTTTATTCTTTATCAATCGTAATGGTTTATGTGCTGTTATAATATGTTCGACAGTCTGTGTAGGAATTTTAACGAGTGTGAGCACTAATTCCTCTCCGCGCTCTTCGTAGAAACCGTGCTGTGTGAATTTTGTTTTTGTAATCGAGAAAACACATGGTGACAGAACAAACATGTTGCCCTTTGGGTTGTACTACTTTGCAGGAGAATTTTTCCAAGCATACTATATCCTATGCGCTATACAATACAGTATGTACTTGTGAAGTCTTTGGTTGCTCCTTTAGGGTCCACTTAAAGGTTCGTTATAGAACCCCTTACAAGTAGAACCCTTTTAGGAGGTTAAGAACCCTTAATTATGGTAAATGGTCTGCACTTTTATAGCGCTTAGCAGTTCCAAAGCGCTTTACACTGGTTCACATACACACACACCAATGGTAGCAGAGCGGCCATGCAAGGCGCTAGCTCGCCATCGGGAGCAACTTGGGGTTCAGTGTCTTGCCCAAGGACAGTTCGTCATGTGGAGTCACGTGGGCCGGGACTCGAACCGCCAACCCTACGATTAGTGGACAACCCGCTCTACCACCTGAGCCACAACCGGAGCCGCCCATTATCCAGTGAACGCTTGAAGATCCAACACAGCAGATATTTTGCTGAAATTACTATTAATGGATATTCTTAATATTCCACTTTTTTTTTTTTACTGCAAATAAGTCACTATATTTATTCATCACAAAATGTCTCCCATAAAAATATGTTATGTCAAGAAAACTGTGAAAAGAAGAGTAGCCGAATTTGTCCAATCATGTGGCAAAGCTGCAGTAGTTAAATAAATCATCACCAGGAAGTGATGGAACGGTGACAAGTTTAAATCACACTTTTAGTTGAGGATGGCTGAGAAGCCCAGACGATATAAATGACAAGCTGACATCTTCCAAATCAACAAAGGAGGATGTAAAATTGTACACATCACATTGACGTGCGTGTGCGATCTACGTATAAAGCTACTCCGTATGTAGTGTGAAGAAAACAAAGCAACACCTGGCGGTCTGTTCTGAACTCTGTTTTGTTCTCAGTTATAAACCACCGGTGTCATTTCATTCCGTTATCAGAGTGCGATGTCATTCTGTATACGTTCACAGCACAGCTTTATTAGCTTTCGTTACGGTTCTGGCATTTGACGGCGTTGACGTTTCACTGAACATCTCTATTCGCTGATGAGCCATGAAGCCAAAACTGATGCTCCTTAACCTGCCAGCGCAGCCGCATGTAGAGTACCGATGATGATGATTTTTCAGTCCCGCTAGCTCCAAATATCACTCTCTCTCTTCCTCCCTTTAGCTTTTTATTTCCCAGGTGTTACAGTGCTGTACATTCTGAGCTTTGTTATTCTTTTGATCGTTTATTCTGTTTGACACTTTGTGAGTTTTCTTGGGTTTTTTTTTTTTACTTGAATTATCCTCTGGCCTCTTTGCACTAAGATTTCCTGTGTTTTTATTACTACCTAGTTACTGACTTTGAGCTGGATTGTTATTACATTTTTCCAGCATGGTTTTTGTATTAAAGTACCTTTGTGTCTCGTTACAGTGTGTGCGTACACGTCTCTGTAAAACATGACAGAACCTTTTCGTCCTTACTTTGGAAACCTGCAGGTCCCGGAACAATAGTAGTGTAGTGATCTGGCAGGTCGGGAAGCACGTGAAAGGTCCCGGTCCCCGAACTTACAGACACGTAAAAGTGCTTCTAGAATCTCACGTTGCCAATGATATTCGATGCTGATAGGTAGGTGCTATATTTTGGAGGTGCCGGATCCGGCTGAGATTAAGTTCTACTTATCTGCGAGTGACACCCTGGTGGATAGGACGAGATTGAGGAGATAAACACATTGAGAAACACAGGGTATAAATGAATGTCCCAGTAAACACACACAGATGTAGCCACTCACTCGTTCTCTCTCACTCACGTGACTCTTTCCCTGCTTCACAGCCAACGCTCACTGTCCACACTGCCATTCATATTTCCTTACACGTCTTACATTTCATGAACGGATTAATATAGTTGATTTTGTCCTCGTAAAGCACTGATGAAATAAGAGCAGAGGATCCAGAAAAAAAGAGAAGAAGGTGCGGGGTCTGAATCGAGCTCCTGAAACTCGACTGAAGTCTCAATTTAAAAAGGAGAGAGAAGAACAACGTTGGATCCGTATAAAAGCAAACAAGATCATCTCCATGAAACAAGTAGAGATACTGACATGCTGGTGCAGAGATCATGAGCATCTTGGAACGAGCACCAGCTTGGAAAAATGAATGAAGAACATCAGTGTAACTTGAGTTTTGGAATTCTTGATGAACAGACCTCTCCCTGTCCCACAGGATGCATGTTGATGCATGCACAGCTCTCTGCGTTTCTTCTCGGCTCCTCAGAAGTGAGGGCAATTTTGCAGGAAAAGATTTTCTGAATTTATCTACTGCATGAACAAAAGCTCTGTGGGATTTTGGTCTCTGAAGACCCCTGACATCGGAGGGAAAAGCTCGCTGAATGAAGTGTTTTCTCAGGAGATGAAACCTCCAGCACTGATTGAGGTCTTGCTCGACCTGCAAAAGCGTAAAGCTTTATACATAAACCCTTCCATTACAGTGTCTACATTACAGGTCTGAGCAAACTGATGTCTCATCAAACATTCATGCAATACAAAGATTATGTAAACATACTTCATGTAGCAAATTTGCTGAAATAAAACAGATTAATTTCCTTGTTTTGGTCCAGTTACATCGCTGATCACAGCTGGATAACCATGAGATCCACTCCTGAAGCTCATCTGAGAGTGGAGCATGGACATCAGAGAGAGGAAACGTGTTTATTTAAAGAGCCTAATTAGTCTACTTGGTAAATTAGCACCGTTATTGATTCAGTATTAAGTGTAGTTTGTCTAAGTTTGGGCTCCAGAGTGAAGGAGCTCCAGTGTCTTTCTCTTGTGATGCTGAAGGCAGGGTAGGTTCTGCAGATGGACTGCCCTGCACTGTGCCATCCAGCCTTGTCTATGGCAGGCATGACCAGACCAGAAGGCCTTTTCCAGTCTTCCCAGGATAGCATGAGCTATATAGCATGTTGATAGAGCTATATAGAGCTATAGCATGTTGAGATTCCTTGCATTTTCAAAGATTTGAATGAGGTCAGATTTTAAACTTGCCTTGGTAACTTGGAAGTTGTTTACCATGGTACTATTCAGGGGTCCAGTAGGTGCTTTATATGGTGCTGCATTTTATCCAGTATTGATGAAGCTGATACTGAAGTGCATATTCCTTGCATTTTCAAAGAGTTGAATGAGGTCCAGTGTGAAACTTGCCTTGGAAACAATGAAGGTGCTTGCCAATGTAATGAGGAGGCCAGTAGGTGCTTTAGATGGTGCTGCATTTTTTCCAGCTCTGATGAAGCTGGGGCTGCTTTGAAGGATTTCACCTCCTGCCATTACTGATGATATCTGCTAAGGCCTTTCTCAAATTGTACAGCAGCTAAAGATGTGCTGGTGGGTCCACTTTTCCTGTACAAACAGGCATACTGGTGTATCCAGCAAGACAGTCCAGGCTAGATGGACTGGGGAAAACATTGTAAATGACCTAAGAACTTGATGTGCAGTGTTGTTTTGCTTGACACTTGATGCTATTCCCCACATGACAGCCTCTTTGGACCAGTTGTTGCCACTTTTCCCCTAATCTATGTTGTATCAAGTGCTTGTGAATGATCAAAGTCCAAGATCTTCTTCTGGACAAGGCACCCACTGGATTTCTCTTGTGTAGTTATGAGTCTGATTGTTCCAAAGTAGCCTCTGCTCTCCACTTACAACCAGTCTTGACTGCTATCTTTGCTCCAGTCTTAATCAAGGGTAGATTAACTCTCAGTTCTGCGGCACCCTTCATTGCTCATAAAACTTCAATGGACTTCAGGAGGGGTCTCGGTTCGTAGGTGTTTCCATAGAAGGCAGTGCTCATAAAGCTCCTTGATAGACATAGTGAATGACCCCAAGTTCACAATAGCAAGCGTCAAGGAAACATGTTCCTATGTATGTCCATGGAAAAATCATTTTCTCTGTATATCCATGACACTGAGCCACAATTTCAGCCTAATGGCAAGCGACAATTCAATGAAGATTTTCCCAATTCTATGCAAATAAAGTGACAAATCTAAACGATTAGCTGAAATGATTCTTCAGACCAATCCTATGCCACATGTAGTCCAATGTTTCTTTACATTAACTTGAGTCCCTACCTTCAATTAGTTCCCATGTTTCACTATTTACCATGGTTGTCATATACAACCTCTCATTAAATGTGTGTAGAGAGATTATAAAGAAAAAAAAAAAAAAGCTTGGAAGAAAGATCATTGATGCCTCTGGTGAGTGTAAATAGCTAGCACAGTTAGCTAGTTTTGCTAATCTGCCAATGGAGTCACTACAAAGCGTAGCCCATGACGTATCAATCAAAAGAACCAGATTTCACACTGATTAGTGTGTTATTTAATTTGGGTTTAATCGGTCTGCTTTAGAAGCCACAAACTTTTTCTAATGACTTGAAGTATTCCTTCAAGGACCTTGATTTTGTGATTCTCTCCCCTCGGGATCCATCTGACTCAATCGCGTCTATTTGCACAGAACCATATCGCGGCTGTATAACATTTTAAGTATAAAGCGAGTTTAATTACGTTAAGAAATCACATTACCAAGATTACTATAATATTCCCAGCCCTATGATATGTTGCATGACTCATCAGCAGTGTTTGTGCCTGTTCAAACAATGAGATCTTCATCAAAATGATTCACACAAAAGACATTTCTCACAGCTGAGCCTCTATTGATAGCCTCGCTCTGGAAAAAAATGATAGAACAGAGAGTCTCTCTCTCTCTCTCTCTATCTCTCTCTCTGTGTGTTTGTGTGTGTGTGTGTGTGTGTGTGTGTGTAATTATGTCCTCTGACTCACATGGGTCTAATTTAATAATTGTCATTTACTGTGTACTGGATGTGTGTGTGTGTGTGTCTGTGTGTGTGTGTGTGTGATGTGTTATTACGCAGCGCTCGCTCCAACCTTTATTGCACCATAACAATAACCCGCCTCGGTAGGAGGAGGATTAACTGAGAGGCTGAGCTATTTCTGTCCTATTCTATTACTCAGAGGAGTGAGCGAGAGAGCGGGGAAAGAGGGAGAGCGGGGAAAGAGGGAGAGAGAGTAAAGACTGGAGAAAAGACTCATCTCCTCGATGAGTAATAACAGTCAAGGTTCAATTATCGTGTTTCCCTCATCGACTGAATTAAATATAGCTCAGTGGTGGAGACGTTACTAAAGCCCTCTCCGGACAGGATTAAATTTACATTTCTCACTGACTCTGTCACAGGAGTACTGTCCAGCTCAGCCATGTTGGTGTTTATCTCCGTCTTCCTCTGAGAAAATATATATAAATATATGTTTTAAAAAAATCAGCACTAGTCTGATCATTTTAGTCCTGTCTAGATACACACGTCTGTGATTTTTCTATGCGGTTGTCGCCTCATCTTGGAAAAAAAAAGACGCTGCATACGATCTCGTCGCACGCGTACCTGTGACCCTCCCCCAGATATTAAACCCTTCCCGAGTTGCGAAATGAAAAATGGATGCTTGTCGTATACTTTCATTATGCATTTATTGCATTTTCAAATTGTTGCTGGAACCTTTGCTTCATCCAAAAACCGAAATAAGAGCCATCGTCGCTCGTCTTCTCTACTCCAGTGCCTCTGTGACTGCATGGACGCCAGGTACTGCTGCCGATATTCAATTCGGTTTTATTTTACCAGCACGTTTAACAACAGGAATTCTCACAGATAGCTTGTGCAAAAGCTGTACACAATGTCAATGTCCACTTCCACACTCTCATCTAACTGACTACTAGTTGCTCTTTGGGAATAATGTGGTGTGTGTGTGTGTGTGTGTGTGTGTGAGAGAGAGAGAGAGAGAGAGAGAGAGAGTGTGTGAGAGTGTCTCCTAATAGTGGTGTACGGATCATCCTCATAATGAATTCATCATAATGAACACAAACCTGCTTCTTTTTTTTAAATGGAAAATCACAGAGCTTGAGTAAAAGGCTTCTCTGCATCACTGTGCACAGCGTTTTGCCAATTACTCCAAACTAAACCCTGTCTATTTTTTATACAGTCCGCTCGAAAAAGCAAATCCGACACACTGACAACCTTATTTCGTAGCTTCCGTGTAATTTGATGCTCGTTAAAACGTTTAGAGCCTGAAAAAGACCTAATTCGTAATCTTTGACCCTGAAATAGAGCAAATCAGCCTCTGAGGAGAACCTGCGTGCATTCACACGGCACTGCATAAACATAAACGATAGAAGATTTATATTTCAGATTTGATTCTTAGCCCAAGGGAAAGAAAGAAAGAAAGAAAAAAACTGAACAGAATTTTCTCTCCTCTTTGTATTCACAGATTTATTGTTTCACTGATGCCCAGTAATCCGGTCGAGAGGGTCACCGCACAGCGCCTGAGCTCAGAGATCCATTCAACTCTAATGAGAACATGCTTTTAGCTCAGACGCTACGTGATCCCACCAGCAGCAAAGCATTCAGCTCTCACTCCTTTCATTGACATTTAAAGCTCTGACCCTTAAACCCCACACTCTAAATCTCTAAATCCCCTGCGGTAAAACTAACAAGAGATAAAGTGACAGGTGACTATTTATTTCCTGTAGATGCTTGAGATTCTAATAGTAAATTAATAGCATGCAAATTAGCTGAGACATTATTTCAAATGACAAATTCAAATAATATTGTAAGGTTCGATAGTTGGAGGCAGGACACTAGTGCGTAAAAAAACAAAAACAAGAACAACAAGGAACATGAACTGCAGGGTGTCCGAAAAGTCTCCATAGACTTCCAGTCTTTATGAATTTGTTGAAAAGTTTATCAACAGTGTCGTGTGCGATGTGCTCGCCATGTTTCCTGTGAAAGTCCATCGCAACCTTGCGACAGCTTCCCGATCCGGCCATGAGAACGATTTCGATATGTTCATCTTTTTTCAAACGCATTCGTAAAGGCTATCTGTTAAAAAAAATACTGCGTATAACATAAACTAAGCAATGAAAATTTCGCTGTCATATCACAGCAAACCAGTGGCTACATTTCCCATCCTGCACTGCGGCCTACAAACATGGCCGCCATGGACCGCAAGTGTCAGAACACTCACATTCATTCTAATCATGCACACCTGCATCCAATCTCACACACTCACTCCACAGTATAAAGAGACTGCTTTCAAACAATGTCTTTGCGAAGTATTACGCTCAGTTGCCATAGTCTCTGTCGTGTACCAAGCCTTTATTCTTAGCTTTATGATCTGGTTCTTGTCCTCGTTAATTGAGTCTTGTCTTTGTCTAGTTTATCCTGTTTGCTGATCGCCTGTTTTGACCACGCTATTGTTTCATAATTTGGATTTGTCTGCCTATATCTCCTATAATTAAACTCATATCTGCATTTGCATCCATCCTCAGCCTCTTTATGTGACATTCGGAAGATATTTTGCTAAAAGATGTTCTTTTTCCTTTATGTATTGAGACTTTTGGGACACCCCGTAGGACACAAAAAAACTTATAAAACATTAAATGGTGTTTCACAAAGAAACAGAAACAGTAGGGAATAATTAGACAATCTAAACACAGAACAGGTGCACACATTCAAGGAACAAACCAATGACATGACAGTGCGGAAGCAAAACCAAAACCAAAACAAAGGCACGTGGCAAAGCATAAACGAAACAATAGGGGAAAGAACAAATGCATGCAGTGCATGTGTCATATTCTGGGAGGGGGAGCTCGTGAACAAACTCTGGCTAAAGGGTTATTCGGACAGGGCTAGGTTTATATGGGGAGGTGGGGTAATTACCAGAGCTTCTCTGTGATTTTAATCCGTGCAATCTGGTCATGTCAGTTATTTTTCCATCTGTGCGTTCCCGAGCCGGTGAAAATTACAGCCTCTTTTACCTCCAATAAAACAGCCTGTAATCTAATCCTGTCTGAACGCACTCTCTCTGTATTTCTTTGACAGAGGGGCGTTTAACGCAAATGTCCCGAAAACTCTCCTCCCACACGGAATGATCATGTACCATCCGTCTTTCATGTCATATGTTGTATTATAAAACACGGAGGCGCAGCACCATGTTAGGTAAAGTTTTCAGAAATACTTCCTGAAAACTAATCCCGTCCGAATAAGGTTTAAGGCTGTCTAAAGTAACGTATGCAAATTTAACACAGTTCCTATTTGTGTTTGTTTTCCTACAAGCCCTATATATTTTTCATGGCATTTGGCAGACGCCCTTATCCAGAGCGGCTTACATTTTTCTCATTTATACAAGTGAGCGGTTGAGGGTTAAAGGCCTTGCTCAAGGGCCCAACAGTGGAAGCTAGGCACTGCTGGGATTTGAACTTCCCTATAGTCATCCTATAACTAACTTGAACCCTAAAGTCATCAGAACTGAGCTCAGATTAATCAAATATAACAGAAGACGTTATGCACACTGTTTTAGCTTCTTCACGATAGCTGCTTCATTAACGCTAAATATAAAAGCAAACTGTGTCTTTAGGTGTATTTAAGTTTTATTAGGCTTATATCATGTGGAACATCTGCTATACGTTCCTATAGAAGTGATAATACATTACAACGGAGGCATTAATATACACAAACCTGTGATTGATGTCTGCACTATTGTCAGAACAGCTGTGATGGAAAATGAATCAACACATTCTGACCAATCAGATTCAAGAATTGAACAGTGCTTGTACAGAAGCTTAAACAGTTTAGCTTTAACCATTTCTCATAGTGAACTTGGAAATCTGAGCAGTGAATAGGAACAACATACTATAAACCAAAGAGACAAACTGACAGGGTATCAACAATAAGTCACCTTATAATGTGAAAACAAGGTCAAAACTATTTGAACTTTTTGCAGCGTTTAGCAATGTTGGTCTTTTGGGGGAGGGGGGGGGGTAACTAAGGCACCTAAAATAAAACTAAAGTGAATTACAGTGACAAAAATAAACTCACCCGTGCATGGAACAAGACAGTGAAATTGCTTTTAGAGACTCTAACACACCACTTAAGCACAAGACAATATTCTCCAACAGAATTTGATTTCCATTTTCACGCTGAGACGTGATAAAGAACAGAACACATGTAATCTTATTTTTCTCGTGGGAATATTTTGCTGCTCTGAGCTTGTTTGGATATTGTGAGATGTTTCTATACATCAATTTCAACCGCACTCGAGCTCTAAATCACACTCGTGGCCAGAATAGAAGCTAAAAACTCTCCTTTATTTATCAGGTCATAGTTTGTATTCATGCTGTATCTAGCCAAAAAATAATAATAATCCAAATTCACTGGATCTGTAAGAAATCTAAAGCGTCAACATGCTTTCCATGCTTTGAGACCTAAACAATTTAAGAATTGATAAGAAACTCTAAGAATTTAATCTTTGTTTGTTAAGATCAATACAATGTAAAACTGATCTTCATTGAGAATTCTTGCTCTTAAGTTTGTTGAATAAGTGCCTTACTTGTAGGGAACTCAATGACCTGAGGGTCTGAGATACAGCTCATATAGGCCGCCTACACTGACTACCTCATGCTCTAGTATACCATTCTGAAACAGCAGGGATCTTTTCAGAGCTTTTTCTTAAGGAACAGCAGCTACAAACTGAAGCCCACACACCTCCTATACACACCGCTCCGATGTGCTCTGTACAAAACAAGAGGAAAGACAAGGTAAAAGTAGAGTTTAACTCTGTTTACAGCAAGAAAATTGAGTTAAAACTCTTGTAGCTGTTTGAGAAGGATGTTGCGTTGCATTATGGCACAAAAGCTGCACAAGTGCGCTCCGGGATTTTGTCTACAGTCAGCAAACAGTGCACTTGCATTAAAGTGTGTCTTCCCAGTCTTGTACTGGAAACGAATCAATCTTCCGACTGACACTGAGATTCCATGATTCGATTTATACAGGAGACACAGCGATAAATTTATTCTCATTAAGAGAAAACTCGGGCAGCAGCTGAGACAAGATTCCTGACTGTAGCACGATGTCGCAGACTTACAAGAGCCACCTGTATTTCTTGCTCTCACTTCTCAACCTGCTTTCTTTCATTTCTCCACCGGCATCGTTTGTTCCATTTCTACACATGTCTCTTGTTTCTTCACTTGTATCTCTCCTGGCACTCTTGGACACATGCCTACAGTATAAGTGAGTGTCAACTTGAATCAGATGAAGCAAAGTGCCCAGTAAACATGGCAAGGATTCAGCCTCTTAACAGAGTTTACCTTTTTTTGGTTACTATGGTCAGTGAGGATCAAATACAATGCTCTATCCTATCTAACCAATGCCTCCATTCCTGTTGGACAGCCTGGTGGACTACTAGTAATGCTCTGTTTCTGACATCATGATTTCTTCCTGCTGGACATTGAGTAAAATGCACCTTCTAGGATACACCTTCTTTTTTGTTGCTGAGGTCATTCTCTGAAGGTTACATACTTTGTACCTTTAGTATGCATCTTTTACCCAGACAGGTTCATGTAACCTACCAAAAAGTTTTACTGTAAAAACTAATTATAGTCCAAATAATTTTTAATTGAACCCTATATTCATATTCCCAAATGCCGTACCCTTGAGGATACCACCACAGCATCGAGGAAATGTACAGTTTAGCACTATTTTTAAAGGGCTTTCCATGGTGATGAGAAAGGATTGCACCTGTGCTGTTTGTTCTCAGAGGCATCTACTTCCACCATGAAGTGCAGCACAGGATCAGGGTGATGAAAGATAGAGGTACTGGTAAAGTAATCTTTAAGGATATGAAACGTGTGAATTGTTGCGCCAGCCAACTTTAGTGTCTAAAATGATGTATGATGTATGAACCTCTAGTAGAATCTGGCAAACCAGAATCTTTCCACCTTAATCTTATCCATTTCTACTCACTGGTCACCTAGGATCTACCAGAGGAACTTAACTGAGGGTTAGTTGAACTCATTTTTTTACTCCAATTTGATGTACAGGCCATTTTCCATTAGCTTGGTTCTGAAGTCGAGAAGTTTATAATATTATCACTGTATAGTATGGTTTAAGAAAACTCATGAAGCACTTGGCTAAGAAAAGCTTGAAAGACGGAGCATTGAGCAAACCGTACGGCATTACCAAGTAGTCATATTATGCTGAAGTGGTAATAAAGCCTGTCTTCCACTCCTCCCCTTACTCTAAACAATCTCTTGCTTTTCCCTGGTGAACTATCCTCGTAGTCAGTATTTGGCAACTGCTGAACATCGGACCTGAACTTCCTCTGAAGCCATGGTTGATAATAATAATTCCTTAGATTTAAATATAGCACTTTTTTTAGACACTCAAAGCACTTTACATTGTATGGAGGGGGCGGGGGAATCTCCTCAACCACCACTAGTGTGTAGCATCCACCTGGATGATGCGACGGCAGCCATAGTGCACCAGAACTCCCACCACACACCAGCTATTAGTGGAGAGGAGAGTGATGCGGCCAATTCAGAGATGGAGATTAGTAGGGGGCCATGATAGATAAGGTCCAATAGGGGAATTTCGCCAGGACACCGTGGTTATACCCCTATCTTTACGAGAAGTGTCTGGGATTTTTAATGACCACAAAGAGTCAGGACCTCGGTTTAACATCTCATCCGAAATACAGTACTGTTTTTACAGTGTCCTTGTCACTATACTGGGGCATTAGGACCCACACAGACCACAGGGTGAGCGCCCCCTGCTGGCCTCACTAATACCAATTCCAGCAGCAACCTTAGTTTTCCCCAGGTACTGGCCAGGCTCAACCCTGCTTAGCATCAGTGGGAAACCAGGTGAGAACTGCAGGGAGAAATGACTCTGGCAATGGTAGTCTTCTGTAACAAACAGGACTTGGGACATGGTTGAGGATCCATGTACAGGAGGGTTCATTAAAAGAGCCAACACTTGATCCAACTATGAATGGTAGCAAGGGAAAAACATCAAGATACACACAATATTTCCAAAATGGAGAGCGCATTCAAAGAGTAAACAATAAGCAAAGCAAGCGTCAAAATGCGATAATGGCAATGGAAGTAAACGCGACTCACAATGTACACAAACACTGAGAATGGCAAGACTTTGCAAAGATATATTGCAATGACTAAGTCTCAAACAGAAAGCTATGTGGAAGTTATATACTAGAACTCAGGGCATAGAGACCTCTGCTGGCAGGGAGGTGTAATGATTCAAGATGGTGTGAAAGTCAGACTCTGGACTTCGTATGAGCTCTGACCTTTTCATTTTCTTTATGTTCACACATCCATTTTTTCCTCTGCAGGGGTGCTTCATGTTGTCTGATGACATTTTCTCTCCTGCTTCTGCTGTTGCTTGATCATGTTACGTTAGTGTGAGAAGAAGTGCTGTTTAATTTTATTTTGTTTGAGACTGCAGACTTTGTTTCTCTGCCCTTCTTCTGAACTCAAAAAAAAAAACATCACTTCTCTCTGAATTTGATATGAAGCTCTGAAACGCTTTTATTAAATGATAAGGTCACTCTCCTTTTCCTGAATAAATAGCATCAGGCAGTTTGGTCTTTTTTTGCTTTGTTTGCCTGTGAGGAAGTGAACTGAAGCATAACCACGCCCATTTTAAATCAGTCAAAATCTTTACCCATCTGCCTCATAGACTCCTGTGTGTATGTGTGTGTGTGTATGTGTGTGTGCAAAGTGAATGAATATATAATTTAATCAGCAACCACCTGTTGTCTACCTGAGAGAGAGACAGACAGACAGACAGACAAGACAGTGAGAGATTTTTCTCATACTTGCCAATTAGCTTCAATATTAGAGTAATTAACTCAACACAGAAATAACCGGCTCTAAATCTATTCTTGCTCACGGTGTTTGTAATAAATGTGTCCTAATTTAATTATCTTCTAATTTCTGATCATTTTCAGCAGAAGTTCACTGAAGCTTTGTTTTTAAAATACTCAGGAGTGAATCTGATATAAAATCTTTAAATACTATGGAATAAATGAAATATCACCTCTAAACTACATTTCAGGATTGGAGAATGTCCAACACACATGCTGATTTTACTGTCATGTGACAAGAAGGGTGGAGCTTCACTGAAGGCGTTTACATCGCAGTCATACAATGTTCATTACAACATAGAAATAATCTGTATTATACAGTACCACAGTGCAGTTGAGTGCTCGAATCTGATTGGTCCGTGCATTATTTTTGTATAACAGCATGGTTTAGACAATAGTTCCTGCTGTAACATAAATGATTTTAAAGGTTTCTATTAATGTGCTCATTCTAATATGTTATTGTTTCTATAGCAACAGCTCGTACACAGGGACTTGTACAGCATAGATACGTTACACATAACGTCAAATATTTCAGACCTTCTTTTTTGTTTAATCTCGATGATTAAGGCTTACAGCTCATGGAAATCAAAAATCCGTTGTCTCGAAATATTAGAATAAAGAATTTATAATATAGAAATGTCCTGATGACCTGAGAAGATGTCTAATCAGCGAATGAACTCAAAACTCCTGCGAAGGTTTCCTGAGGCTTTAATCTCTCAGTCTGGTTCAGTAAACGACCACAATCACGGGGAAGATGGAAGTAAATGTTGCATTTCATTTGGAAATCAAGGTCCCAGAGTCTGGAGGAAGAGTGGAGAGGAACAGAATCCAAGTTGCTTGAAGTCCAGTGTGAAGTTTCCACAGTCAGTGATGATTTGGGGAGCCATGTCATCTGCAGGTGTTGGTCCACTGTGTTTTCTCAAGTCGAGAGTCGATGCAGCGTCTACCAGGAGATTTTAGAGCACTTCCTGTTTCCATCTGCTGACGAGCTTTATGGAGATGCTGATTTCCTTTTCCAGCAGGACTCGGCACCTGCCCACAGTGTTTTTGTTTTCTGAGAGAGAGAGAGAGAGAGAGAGAGATACTGGTGAGGGAAGGACTGTTTATTGCGGCTATAACATTGGTGTTAACTTGCCTCTCGGATCTTCCACAGCATTAAATCTAACTATGAACCGTTAAAATGTGCACCGTTTCGTACATTAACAATTGAAACATGTTGGTGGTATAAGTGGAATCACACACTCCAGAACATTCTGTTACACAAAAACAATGCACTTAGGAGGGATATCATCGCACACCCCTAGCATGCTTTATTTTTGTACAACAGCATGGTCTGGAGTGTGTTATTCCTTACGCAACAGCAGCTCTGGCAGTAGCGCAGATTATCCACGAACATGTTAAAAAACATGGTGAAGCTTTCTGCAAAGAGACATTTATTTATCAGAAGGAGATGTTTATTTGACACTGATGGAAGGAGTCTCCAGTGTCAGCACTTTGTAAAGCTGTAACTTTAAATCATCAGGACAGAGGAGTTTACGGTTGAGTAAAGCTGAGACTGGTGAAGGAATGCCTAGTTATAGCTGCTACAATATAACATGAGGCATAACTTTTTTCATGGACGTTCCATAGCATTAAAAGTAACTATAAATGCTTAAACAGTAGGATTTGCCGTTCTTTGCTAATCACTGGCAAATTGTGGTGGCGTACGAGGAATAAAACGCTTCATGTTGTGCAGCTGTGGGAAAATAATCAACTTCAGGGAGGTAAGAGTAACTCTGCTTTATCACACTTATGTAAAGCCCGAGTGTAAAGCTCTGCACAATCCCTGTTGCTTCATAAAGGTCATTTTCAGTAGCATGAAGAGACATGTTCTTTGTGCTTTCTCCAGGCAGAATTGTACTAATGATTGTGATCTTCTTGGCTAGCTTTCTGTAAACCCACAATGCATTGCTCTGTCTGTGCTCTGCCGGGTGATAATGACTCTCCGAGGCAGAGTCGCGTCTCTTAATGATGCTTTGCTTTGTGTTTAACGTAAGCTCTGGAAAATCTCATTACTTTTCGCGTAATCGATGCATGTTTGGCCGGTTTGACATCAGGTGTGAAAAACGGAGTAGAGATATATGGACACGATCACACACAGATGTCTCTCTAACAAGACCGCCGTCCTAATGAATTCTGGGTAATGAATCATTTACATAGTCTGTCACCTGTGAGGTCATCAGTACGCACCCTGCCCAGGGGGCTGCTTATTAAAATGCTAAGCACCGGCCAGCCTGTCATCTCGGAAATGCTCTCATTATCGTCTGCTTTTAATGTTATCCAGATTTTTCACCCTGCAAACCCGGGGAGCCGAACGAGACGCCGTCAGGAGAAAAAAGACTCAGCTATACCCAGGTTTTAGGACATCAGGGACTCATTAGTGAAGCTGAACACACACACACACATGTGCACAGACCCACAAACACACACACACACACACACAGGCTGAGTGGAAAGTGTATGCGTATATGTGTGTCTGTCAGATAAAGGAACCACTGTGACCAAAAGCTCCAGTAATTCAGCACCATGGACAGCAGCCACACAAACGTTCTCTTCCTCCCTTCTCTCTCTCTCTCTCTCTCTCTCTTTCTCCCTTCTCTCCCTCTGTCTCTCTCTCTCTCTCTCTGTCTCTCTCTCTTTCTCTCTCTCTCTCTCTCACGCTCTCCCTCTCTCTCAATCTCACTCTCTTTCTCTCTCTCTCTCTCTCTCACTCTCTCTCGCTCTCTTTCCCTCTCTCTCTCTCGCTGTCTCTCTCTCTCTCACGCTCTCACTCTCTCTCAATCTCACTCTCTTTCTCTCTCGCTCTCTCTCTCTCACTCACTCTCTCTCGCTGTTTCTCTCTCACTCTCTCTCGCTCTCTCTCTCAGGATGATGACTGTTTTCTCCAGGAAATTACAGGTGGTGTATCAGTAATTGCAGGTGATTTCCCAGGTGGCTACTCACTTGATCGAGACATTACATTCAAAATAATTTCCCCCTTAACAGGATGTGGTGCATCATCCACTCAGGAGCAAATCTCTCTGAACTCCAGCAAGGTTTATAACAGTAGGTGAAAGACAGTTCAGGATTAATCAGCATGAATGTTAAGAACCTCGAAATGATACGCATCGACGCCTTGTGTTTGTGTGTGCGTGATCATTTCAGGTTACTTACTGGAATTAAATCTTATAAATAACAAGGTTTAGTGAAACTGCACTACCTTGTTACTTGGCGGTGAAATTTACTCCACACGTGTGAACTGAACTAACTGGTGAGCGTATAAATGCAGAAACACTTGATTATTTTACACACATGATGATATCTGTTAGTGAAAATGAGTTCAGATTAATTACTGATGAGAACATTGCTGTGGTTAATGCTTTTGAGGAGAAAATGAGAATTTTAATGGTTTTCATTTTTAACGAGAGCTCGTCTCATTTGTCTCTTTCGGTTTTAATGAAGCACACACAAGTTGGCAACTGCAACAGGAGCCAATTAGAGTTCAGAAAGCGGCACTTTAAACAAAAGTCTGAAAAACTTTGAAAAACTGCAGTTTGCGAGAATAATAATGGTGCCAATTTAAGTGTTATGAAAAAGGACCATGAGTCGTCACACAGCGATACACATCACTGATCAGTTTTAAACTATTTTATACAGATCTCATGACCACAAAAATCTCAAAACACAGATACACTCTGAGACAACTAAATAGGTATTGTTAATATTCACCCAATATTAATTAATATGATCATCTTTTTAATTCTGTCACAAATATTCATCGCATCATGGCAAGCAGCAGAGAAGCATCTCAAGCTTTTCTTTGGTGGAAAATTAGGATGTTTTGTACTGTCCATCTTTAAATCCCCTTGCTATTTTTGGATTTCCATGGCTTTTCCTCACAGCATATATGGGATATTCTGTTAGAAGGAAACATCTGCGGTTGTTTTAGTGTGTAGAAACAAAACCGAGACAAAAGAATTCTTAAGAACGAAATACGAAAACACACTGAATTCAAAGCACTGAAATAAACTGTGACCAAAACTATCTGGACACCTGACCGTCACATCAATACGTGGGTGTTTGCAGACCTCGAACACTTCAGGTTTTAGCTGATCTGAAAATATATATATAAATCAATAAAAACAGTTTCACACTAAATAAATAAAACAAATATTATATGTAATATTTATCGCAATAAATAAAAACCAAACATGAAACCACTCGCATGCAGAGGCTTTAAATCTGAATCAACGGTTCATAATAAATGTCAGTATGAAGTAATACAGATTAAAGAGGCCACTGGAGCTTGTGACTGTACACCACACACACACACACACACACACACACACACACACACACACACACCTGCTGATATACCGTGTGCATTCACAGCTCAATGGCAGCCCTTTTAAAAGGCGCTCCAATAAAA
>JANDJT010000179.1:31782099-31799394 GCA_024331685.1 Stegophilus panzeri | reverse complement strand
AGCTCCCTTTGAAAGGAGAATCGTCCAAACGATTTCTCCGGGAAAGATAAAAAGAGCTGGAGGAGGAGGAGGAGGAGTCTGAGAAATAAGCATGATTAGGGTTGAGGACTGAGCTGATCATCTGACAATGATTGTTGAATGCTGATTAAAAGCAGCTCTGACAGTAGTAGTAGTGCAGCTACAAATCACAGGTTTATATACTTAAATGGTCTGCACTTATATAGCGCTTTTATCCAAAGCACTTTACACTGTGTCTCATTCACACACACACCAATGGTAGCAGAGCTGCCATGCAAGGCGCTAGCTTGCCATCGGGAGCGACTCTGGGTTCAGTGTCTTGACCAAGGACACTTCGGCATGTGGAGTCACGTGGGCCAGGAATCGAACCGCCAACCCTACGATTAAGGTTGGCTCAGGTGGTAGACAACCCGCTCTACCACCTGAGCCACATCCGCCCCAGGTGGTAGAGCTTGATATACTTAAATCAATTTTGAACAAATCACAACTTGTATCGCAAGCACCAATATGGAACGATAAATATAATATGACATATATATGACATATAATAAGTGCAGGTTTAAAGCAGCAGGAAATATTAGATAATAGATAAACAGTGCATCCATGAAGCAGATCGTTTCACAAACCTGACGTAAGTTGAGACGTTTTGCACCTCAGTAAACCCGCAGAGCCGAGTGATGAACACGAATCCAATCCTCGCTTATCTGCGTCCATATTAATATCTCCAAATATTAAAGCTCATAATCAGTTTATTCGGCTCGCTCTGTCACCCTGTGCCATCTGTTCAGATCTGTGTGCTGTCATTCAGTCTCTTCAATTTATATTTATATTTATTTATTGAGTAAGTGAACTTCCACAGAGCAGCCACTTACTTTCACCAAGCTTCATTAGCTTAAGTGTTAGATTAGCTAAAATGCATGGTTTAATTAGCAAGAGCAATATCTACATATCAAGTGTAACAGATTTAATCAGGGTAATTAATAAACATGTGATGGAGGTGATCAGCATGGTCCAGCTAAATCCAGAAGATTTAGTCCGTTCAAGATTTCACAGAGTTTTTATCCAGAAGAGGATCTAATCCATTCAAGATTTCACAGAGTTTTTTTGTGAATGTTGTGGCCAATGTTTTTGTTTTTTTGCGGAAAACTACTCGACTTGGCGAAATTGCAATTCGCAGTGATGTCTGTTGGTAAATGAGACCTTTTAGCTGTACTCATATTCGACGCATGTGAATCGAAGAAGGCTTTGGCTCAATGCGCATTGTTATGACGTCACATTTCGGCCCAAAATCTGTGGTAATTTTGAAAAATCACAAGCTTCTCCGAACATTGCGGAGTTTGCTTGATTTTGTGTTCATTTCTGCCATCGCAAAATCCTGGAGGCACTGACTCTAACGGAGTCTCATCCTGTCTTGTCTCACATCAGAAAAACTGACGTACCATACTGTATATACGTAAACACAAAGTCAAGTACCCAGGACAAGCATATCTAATGTCAGATTTCATATTTGTTTTGTTTCTCTTTTTTTAAATGCAATGTGAGGCCAAAACGTACATCAGCAACTTTTTGAGTATTGTCAAGAGCGCACACATGACACAACAAAAGACTCAGGAGGAGGTTTAGGCTGCATGTTCTGGAGGTTAATTATAAAATCCTAAACAAAATACAAAGAGCAAGCAGAAATCCACAAAACAGTCAGAATCCCAAAAGATTCATTAATTAAATACTTCTGACGAGGAAAGCCCAAAGAAAATTCCCCCTCAACTCGGAATTCCTACTCGGGAATTCATGGCGGTCTTCTCGACCCCTATGTTCATCAAGTGATGGCAAATCAACATGGCTGGAGTGGAGTTATATTGTATATACAAGTATTAGCTTTAGATCGGTCAACATACAGATATCTTTGCTTGTTAAATCTATAACTCTGACTATATAGTTTGGTGTATTGAGGAGGAAAATATACACGTCACGATTTCAGGCAGAGACGGACGCAAGTGTAATATAAATACAAACAAAACATAAAACGATAGCTACAGAACTTGTGGCAAAACACTATGGTAAAGCCTAAACGTAAAGCAAAGACCTAAACACAGCACAGAGACAACGGCAAGGAAAGACAAACATTAGACAAAGAGTGCAGTGCAAACTGTGGCTATATACACATAGGTGGTCGTTAACACGACGTGATTCAGGTGCAGGTGGTCATGTGACTGATGCAGTGAGATGCAGTGTCTGCTGCGAACTGTAGTTCAGAGTTCCTTCTCTGGAATGCATGACGATACATCACTCATCACAGTTAGCTGGCTAGGTTGTTGCTTACAAAAGAGTTGGACTTGTCCATGTTTTTTTTTTCTTTTTCTTTTCACTTTGTACTAATTCAGAGGTCTGACTTCACACTTCCCAGGTAAAAAATAGTTCATGAATAAGGAAATGAATGAATGAATGTACAGTTCAGAACTTCAGGTCTTCTGCTGCTGTGGAGCTGTCGTAGCTTGCTACATTACAAACTTAATACTATAAGATGATGATAATCATAAACTCATAATCATTCGTTTCTTCCTCAGGGGAATTTTCCTCGCAGTTGTCACCTCTGGTTTGTTTGTTTGTTTGTTTGTTTGTTTGTTTGTTTGGGATCAAAATCTACATCCTAATGTAGATCCTAATTTCTGTACAGCTGCTTTATCACAATGTCTATTGTTAAAATTGCTGCACAAATAAATAGAACATAGAAGAAATAGAACATTTAACACTTTTGCTGCTCTTTATTTGGGAGTTTTGGGGGAATTTGGGGACACACTGAACATCAGTTCAGAGCCTGAATCAAATTCACATTTCTCCATTGTGTGTGAAAAGCTTTGACCTGCCTCGAAACCAGCCACTTTGCCCAAATGTCTCTCTGAGCAATAACAGCAAAGGTTAACCGTCTCAATCGTAATGAATGCACGCTCACTCCTCGCTGTCTCCAGCACTGACCGATCCATCGGACCTGAATTACAGATTAGAGGCAGCTCCGTGTAAATGAGAGCATGTTGCAGAATTTAGTGCTGCTCTGTAAGCTTAGATTTCTTACTGAGTTTTCCAGAACAGCATGATCCTAAACACTTAGACTAAAGTGATGAGTATTTAGAGACAATGTTATGGTGAAGATCTATGTTGTAGCTCTAAGGCTGTTATTTCAGGTGAATGTGCTTGCACAATTAACATATTAAGATGGCGGAAATTTAGCAGAAATCCATCTGAAGTGCAGTGAACGTGAAAGAAGAACAAAAGGCTAGAGCTCAAGACGTACATTAGTGTGAGGGGGGAAAAAAGTCACCTGGTAAAATCTAATGGGGGTGTTGAAGTGGTTAGAGGTGGAGAATGTAGAGGATGTAGAGACTGGATTATTAACAGGTTTTAAAAGGCGATTGAGGAGGAGACAAACTTCAGCTGGACAGATGAAGGTTCAGAGAACAAACGCTGTGACCTGCATCTTGGAGAATGTCGTGTTTAGTGAAGATGGATTTGTCAGCCAGCCTCTGAACGTTTTAGCGAGTATATAGTGGCTGCGTCATTTATTTTCTTCGGCTCGCCTCTGAATCATAAAAACGCCACACGCCGACGCAGTCCATCATAAAGCCCGAGAACCACTAAACTCAGAGAACGTATCAATTTCATAGCACATGGCTGCTGTTTCGGGATCGATATCACACAGAGTCTGCGGGGAAAAGCCTCAGATCTAGAGCGAGAGAAAACCGTAAACAGTCTGAACGTCGCCTTTTAGTGACTCGTTCATTGTCACTGTCACGGACACTCGTATATACAATGATGGTTTTTGTGTGTGTAAAGCTGAAAATTAATTCACGTTACATTACACCTATACATAATGTAGCCATTAGCACAGCCACTCTCATATTAAAAAAAAAAAAGAAATACAGAAGCCAATGTGGAGGCTATTAAAGAGAACCAGAGCCAGTTATCAGAACAGCTTACAGAAAATCACAAGAAGAGAGAGTGAGAGAGAGAGAGAGAGAGAAGGAGAGAGAACTTTTCTCACAGCGACAGCTGCAAACCTTTTAGTGTGCTTTTACATTTCACCTACACAGTGTTAAGTGTATTTGTACAGAACCCTGGTGCGTCCACCCAGCATGGTTCTTTAGGTAGGTGTGAACACAGCATTCACACTTGGGTCCGAAACCATATAATCCAAGCCATCTCCGTCTCTGGCCTCCATGTGAACTCTTGCATGGTTCAATTGCAGTGAGAAAGTGATTCTACTTGACTGAATTATAAAATCGCATGAAGGCAGGTAAAAAGAAATGAATCGTGTGTAAGGAAATAAGCTGTTTAATGTGATGCTCGCATTTCGGTTTATGTTATTGCATTTATGCATTGTGTGTTTGTGTGTATTATCCTCAGTAATGGTGTCTTACTAAATCTCTCCACATTTCTCTCCTTAATTTTATCGTTCCTCTTTTTATTCCTCTCTGTTGGCTTCTTTCTCTCTTTCTCTTTGTCACGCTGTCATCTTTTTCTCTTATTTGACAACGCTCTTGATTATTCCCAATGCCTTTACTTTTCTTTATTTCATTCCTATCCATCTCTCTCTCTGCGTCTGTCTTTCTCTCCATCGTGGCCACTAAGCAGATGAGCATCAGTGATCCACTCCAGAGCTTCGTTTCCTCCAACTGAGCTTAACAAACCCGACACACACTGATGTGCTGTCTTTCAGTTTTTTCTCTCACACTTTCCACATGAGGAAACAGCCGCCATCTAAATTCTGCTTTCTGGATACAGCTTTAATTAAACAAATGCATACTCAGACCATTAGAGCATCCAATTAATTTCCTCAGGTTCTGCTGTGTAAAGGTATGTTTGGGATTATGGGAGTCGACTTTTCTCCCCGCTGTGCTGACAAAGAGGATTTGGCCCACAATAAGGCACGTGTCTGAAAGATCTCATTCCGCTTCTTCATCTTCTGCCTGCCTCAAGAGAAAATGCCTTATATAAGACCATTACAGCCTTTTTTCTCTTTCTTTCTGTTTTTCTGCATTCGTCTTTCATCTGTAGGGAGACGTTAACAGTGGCTGTGAGGGTGAGCACTCATTAGCAGTGATGTGTTCAGTCTGCGATCGTCCTGACAGAAGAACCAAGTCTGAGGAACGAGAGAAACCTCAGAGGAAAACAAGTGACATGTTCTGTTTTTTTGGGGGGGTTTGGTGTAGGAGGTTTTACACAGAGTTCCACATCATCACTGATCCCTATGGTCTCTCTGTCACTGTCAACACCAACTCTCTTTTCTCCCTGCATGAAAAAGTAAAACACTCTGTGTCATGCCATGAAAAGAAAACATCTGGGTTACGCATGTATCCCTGTTGCCTGAAAAGGGAACAAGAGCTTTATGCTGTGAGAAGCACCCTCATGCATGATTGGTATTTGAAGCTTGTGTAACATCATGCCTATTTATAGGCCTGCCATGATCAGGGGATGTGGCAATTAAGCGTGTCGTGTAATATAAAAACGGCGCCTGTGAACTGCGCATGCGCCACTATGACAAAGCTACGCAATGTCCCGTTCCCTTCTCAGGGAACAGGGTTTACACAGACATTCCCTTTCAAAGGGAACTCAAGTTGCGTGAGCTTCAAACTGTGGGAACGAGAATACCCACTCCATCATACTGAGGGCATGGCCTGTTCAAAAGGTCCGAGCCTGAGGGTCACTGCAAAACGCTCAAGCCCGGGTTGGAACAAATATCCAGGTTGTAATATCGTTGTAATATGTGTGCAGCATAGACCACCCTGCCACAGCACATACATACTGTAAGGATACCCCTTTGGACAAAGCCTTCGAGGAGACGACCCCCCTAGTGGAATGAGCCCTTATGCCCAGAGGCGTAGCAAAACCGCATGCCTCATAAGCGATAGAGATTGCTTCCACTATCCAATTAGAGATGCGCTGCTATGACACAGCATCACCTCTACTGTCGCCACCAAAGCAGACCAGCAGCTGTTCCAACTTACGCCACTGGCCATAGCGGTGGACAGAAGTACAGAGAGCCCTTACAGGACACATTAGGTGCAATTTCTCTTGTTCTGGTGTGAGGAAATGAGGAAGGCAGAAAGCCTGCAACACTACTAGCTGGGCAAGAGACATAAGCACTTTAGGAATATAATCCGGCCTAGGATATAGGAAGGCCTTGGCTAATCCAGGGGCAAAGTCAAGGCAGGAAGGGGCAACAGAGAGAGCTTGTAGATCTCCTACTCGCTTGACAGATGTCAGGGCCAGCAGAAGAGCTACTTTTAGAGTCAGAAGCTTCTCAGAGGCTGACTCTAAGGGCTCAAATAAGGCACCTGACAGACCTTCAAGGACCACAGAAAGGTCCCAGGAAGGTATGTGTGGTCTGCAGATAGGCCTCAGCCGCCTGACACAATGAATAAACTTGGAAGTTAGAGGATGTTGCCCCACAGAGGCTCCATCAACAGGGGCATGGCTGGCCAAAATGGAAGCCACATAGACCCTGATTGTAGAAGGAGCCAACCCTGCTGAGAAATGTCCTTATAAGAACTCCAGAACTGTAGCTATTCCACAGTTCACTGGGTCAAGCTGATGTTCCTCAAACCATGAGACAAAAAGTCGCCACTTGAGCACATACAATTTCCTCTTGGATGGTGCTCTAGCATTCAACATGGTCTTTACAACCTCAGTTGTAGACCCAAATCTATGAGCTGGTACCCCTCAGGGGCCAGACCCACAGTTTCCATAGTTCTGGCCGAGGGTGATAAATCAGCCCTCTGGCCTGAGAATGTAGATCCCTGTGGATGGGAATCTCTCAAGGAGTGCAGTCTAGCAGGGATATTATCTCTGAGAACCATATTCAAGCTGGCCAATAAGGTGCTATTAGCAGCAGACGTAGACGGTCTTGGCAAACTCTTGCTAGAGCTTGTGGGAGCAGAGCGATCGGGGGAAAAGCATACACATGGGAACTTGGCCACGTGTGCACCAAAGCATCCAGCCCCAATGGTGCGGGAGGAGTGAGGGCGAACAGTGGGCAGTGGGCAGTGTGTTGTCTCCTCGGAGGTGAAGGCATCCACTTCTGCTTGACCAAACCACAGCCACTTGAGGATGGAGCCTCCAACCCCCAGGCCTCATCCCCTGCCTCAACAGGATGTCTGCCCCCACATTCCATTTGCCCGGAATGTACATTGTACTCACTGACAAGAACTTTCCCTCTGGGCAGAGAAGAATTAGTTGCGCCTGCCTGAACAGGCAGCGTGAACATAACCCTTCCTGGTAGGTGATACATGAGATCACCGCTGTGTTGTCTGTCACAACTAACACATGGTGACCTCTTAATTGAGGAAGAAAGAATTTCAGTGCTAGAAATACGGCCCGCAATCCTAGGTGATTTATATGCCACTACAGATGAGGGCCACTCCAAAGACCGTGAGCTGGACAGCCATCTAAGACTGCACCCCAGCCCATGAGGGAGGCATCTGTTATTACTGTCTTGTGATAAGGAGACGCCCCCAGAGTGTGACCCAAGGTTAGAAATCGGGGACACCAAATTCTCAGTGCACGTAGGCATTGCCGAGTGACACTGATTACTCGCCCCGACTTTTCCGCCACCACTGAAATGGTCTCATGTGCAATAGGCCCAATGGTATGATGTTGGCTGCTGCTGCCATAAGTCCCAACATTCTCTCATAGAGACTGGAGGGGATGCCCAGATCCAGCTTTATCTTGCTCAATGTTGATAGGATTGACCCTACGCATGTTGGGGATAGAAATGCCCTTATCGTAGTAGAATCCAATATAACCCCTAGAAAAGTGGAGAAAGCATACTTTTCTTGAAGTTCAACCTGAGCCCCAAGCTCTTCATGTGGGTGAGAACAACATCTCAATGTTTAATCACCAGTTCCCTGGATTATGCTAGAATTAATCAGTCATCCAGGTAGTTTAGTACACGGAGGCCCTGGAGTCGCAAGGGAGCCAGAATGGCATCCACACAATTTGTGAAGTTGCAAGGGGATAGATCTACCCTGCCTTGGCTAGGGGAGGCCCTACAGTAGTACTGGGGGCTAACTGCCCTAACAACCTCATGTCCCCAGATACATCCCTCAGTGACCCCTCAGGACCACTCCTCCTTTGTCTGCTTGGCCTTTATGACCATTCTAAGATTAGACCTATTAACAGGCTGTGACTGTGGCCACCCAGTTCCCCTGGTTCTCCACAGGGGTAGGCAGGCTGCCACACTTGCCTTCTGTGCTTTCCTCGCACTAACGCTGACCCGGGCTCCATTCATGGATGCCTGGGCGAACTTGACACGACGGAGCTGAATGCCGCCATATGTCGAGCTCACTCAGCAGGTCTGCTTGGTAGGCCTGCAACACTGCCATTGTCTGCAGTGACCCACAAACAAGACCCTGTACTGCATAGGCCTTGCCCACCAATGCCACTGTGGCCTTACATGGCTTGGATGGCAAAGCTGGCCCCCCTAAATTACCTGCTGACAGAGATTGCTTGCAAGTGCCTCCTCCACCTTTGGCATAGCTAAATAGCCCTGCCATTCATTCCCCATGATGGCTGAATAATCCGACATCATGGGGTTATAAATACGGCTTATGTATGGTTTTCTCCAGAATCATGATATTTTGTCATGCACTTATGGAAAAAGGGGAGTTTTCTGTGGTGTGAGGGACATTTATTTTCATTGGGGAGAAAAAATCTGGTCCAGACTTAGTAATCACTTCAAGCAGTTCTTTATATGCTTGAGAGCTGCTCTCCGTTTTTGGCACACCCTTCTGGCTCCTCGGAGTCAGAGAGGAAATGTTTTTTTTGTTTTTTTTTGGCTTTCCATAGCAGAAGGAGGAGTCATGATGCGAGCCGGAAGACAGAGCAAGAGATAGAACAGCACTCGTCTCCGGCTCCTCTTCCAGATCAATATGAGATCCCCAGGATCTGAGCCAGCTGGCTGCCTCAGCAGCGGCCGGCCCAGTTCCACAAGGCTCTGAAACCCAACTTCCTTTGGCCAAGAAGAGAGTGTGTGTAAGGCGTTCACAATGTGCACAGTCAGACCTCTCGAGAGCTGCCCTGGTGCTCCAACCCTAGACACTTCACACAGAAAGTGTGTCCATCCTCCATGGGGTGCTTTTTGGAAAACTTTACAGCTTTACCTCTGACTGATACAAAGTGCTAACACAAGAGACACCTTCCATAAATGTTAAAGAATTCAAAAGTACTGTGGTATAATAGTTTTAATATATTTCACAAATGCCATTAAACCCCACTGTTTTCATGTTCTCTTTAATTTTCCCTGGTGAAAATCATCAATGCAACAGCAGGCATTTTTCCACGCATGCCTATTGTTTGTTTGTTTTTTTGTATTCTAAACACGTTTTATTTCCTTGGAATGTTTATTGATGTAGATGATAGACAGACCAATTATCGTTAATATTTTACAAATATCAACGATACTTGTGCCACTGACTTCAGAGGCTTAATTTTTTGTGCAATTTATTGTCATCGGAAATGAAAAGGAGCCAAAACCTTCCTGTGTTTAATTCGACATAAATACTGTGATTGTAAAAAAAAAAAAAAATCACTTGAACATAAGCACTAGATAAAATTGTGGTCAAAAACAGGCAGTGGTCACATGATCAGGCAAACACAGCAACATAGGATTTAACAGGATCAAACCATAAAGACAACAGATGGTATAAATCAAAGAACGTAAAGAACACGCATGATTGAGCTGTTTAAGTAAAACAAAAAACAGGTGTGTTAGAAATCAGGTACGTGTAAGGGTTGTAATATCTGGGATGGATTCGGATCAGGATGAGGAGCGTTGGCTCCTGGATCAGCAGGAAATCTGGAACATAATGAAGGCTGCTGGGTTTTGCTATAGAAAAATAAAAAGCAAGTGCGACAGTCAAAGTCTCCAGAAGAACTGTGGCTGGTCCTGCAAACTTACAGCTCATTTCCTTATAAAACTGCACTAATTCTACCTAAGAAAGGCATCTTTTCTCTACAGCATTTCTTTGCATGTGCTTAAGACTTTTGCACTGTACTATAGCTGCGATGTCCGTATTTTGTAGTGAGAAACTGCAACCGTTTCCTGTAATGTTTGTTGTACTTGATATTCACAAATACACCAGTGTTATCGACACAATTAAATATAATAAAGAGTGAAGATGAAGGTGGAGTGTATATGTGTTACATTTCTCATTTATCATTCTGCAGTGTGTGTGAGAGTGTGAGTTACACTTCCTCTCTTCAACACAGGCTCGTATATTTAAATACACACTTCAATATGAGTTGATTACTTCAAATATACATGTGCAAATGTTCTCTGGGAATGAAAGAATGGTGTGTGTGTGTGTGTGTGTGAGAGAGAGAGACAGAGAATCAGAGGCATGTTACTTCTTTGTGCTCTGATAACTTTTGATTGATTTGTAGATTGATTAGTGTTCATGTTTGTATATTATCAGACCCCTCCCCTAGTTCCATATTGTGAAACTGCAGTGTTTATGTGGATGTAGTCATGGTGCCTTAGTCGGTTGTAGGTGGAGGGGCAGCGTGGAGGGCCAGGGTGGAGGGGGGTCTCAGTGAGGGGTAGATTGTATGCACTGAGTCACAGTGTAGCCCTCATCAGAGCCTTCAAAGGGAGCTTTCAATCATCTGAGGCTGATCTGCTCAAATGCCACACGCCTCAGGCATCTCAAAGCCTCCTTCATCCTCTTCCTCATCATCACAGATGAGAAACGAATCAAAGCTTTCAGTCAAAGTAGAGTGGCTCTTTAATTTATTTTTCAATGGAATTGTGTTGCCTCTTCTCTCTCTCTCTCTCTCTCTTCTCGCTTGCAGTCTCTCTCTGCAAAGTATATGCAGTGTGCCAATCTTTTGCCTTTGTTTTTGCACTCTGATGATGAAAATAGAGACTGAAGTGAATTTTGAATGTTTTATGTCGCCCCATCCGGTTGATTAATTCATGACCACAGACACTGCGCTAGTGCGGAGACATTGGCTTGTGCCCAACCCAAATCTAAACTCGTCAGCATTAACGAGACTTGCGCCTGCATGAAAATAGAGCCCTTAATATTAACCCTGGAAAAAAAAAAAAAGTTCTTTCTGTAGTGAAATTGATGGGGGAATGCATTTACTGAAGAGTCTCTCTGGTCTTTCTAATTTTCTGCTGCTCTGCAATTACAAAGCTTATTTTCAGGAGGACATGCTGTTTCTTGTCCAATTTTCAGCACTTTACACTGATATCAGGAATAAACAGAGCAGTGTTTACAGATTACAAGCTTGTAGTGCAGGGAGGGAAAGCAAGATAACAGTGACTGAGGAAGAGAGAAAGTGACAGAGTATCAGAAAGGAACAAAAGAGAGGAAGGAAGAGCAGAAACCGGATAAGGGGATGGGTTAGATTTACTCGATAAGAGAGAATGAGGTGAAAGCCATACGGAGTTTCCTGTGAGTTTAGCAGAGATAGCATATAGAGATATGTTTCCCAGCATACAGTGGCATCTGCCCTCACGTTACTGTTTTATTAATGTTCTTCTTTGCAGTGGGCAGCCTTGGTATTTGCTTCCCAAGTCTATCTTCCCTGGTTAAAATTAGCTTAAAATGAAATACCATACCAGTTGCCGTCCCAGTTTGTTGTTGAGTTTTCTAGCTTTTGAACTGAGATGAGATTTGAAAGAACTGTCTGTCAGTTGCCGAGTTATAATCCAAAAAGTCAAGTGCACACTATTTTTAAAACTGGTAGACAGCCATATGACTTCACCGGTTGTAATATCTGGAATGCTTGTTCTTCTGCTGGGGTAAATCCAACTTTTATGCCAAGTAGTGTTAATGGTGAACCAAATGTCAGAGAACCACTGGTCCCAACTGCAGTGCTTGTATGTTGGATGATGTTCATGGTTTTCAATGTCTTTTTAACCCTTTTATTTAGGTTGGTGTGAGGCTTATGAACACTGGTTAGTTTCTGGGTAAATGCCTATTGTTGGTACCAAGCAAGTGGGAAGTGAACTGTGCTCCTCTATCAGAAACAAGTAAAAATTTCTTTCACTAGGACTTTAACTATCTAAGCAGTTTTGGTTGTTCCGAGCGGGAACAGTTCCACCCACTTATTAGTAGCCTACTATAACAAAAAGCTCACTGTCATGAGCATACTGCAATGAATCAATGTTTTGTTCCCGTATACAAACGGAATGTGGCCTGGTCAGATAGTCGGCCGTGTATCTTTATTCATTGAATCCAAGGAGGAGTCAGTTTCTTGAGCTTTGGCAATGTCTGACCATTCCATAGGAAACAAAGACCATGATGTTCAAACATGAGACCATTTTCAGGTTTGGGGAGTGTATGCAATAGGGTATCAGGGACTACATTACACTTCCCTTTACAGTAACAGATAGTAAAATTTTTAGCTATACACCCCTTCTGATGAAGGGGTATATAGCTATAAGGGGCCATGTAGACTGTAATAACCACAAAATTATGTAATTTTACCTACACTTGTCACATCTCCATGGCTCACAACATAGCCAAACATTCCTTCTCTGGCACTGAATAGTTCTCTTCAGGTGTCTTGCAGCAAAACCACTCCAAATACACTCTCACTCTCTAGCCCATGTCAAGGAAGGTTGCTTCATTTATAGAGCATTCAACACTGCAGCATGGCTGACAAACTGTAGTAAATACCCTGTGGTGCAGCCATTACTCTGGACTAAAATTCCTTCTTCCTTTACAGAAGTCCTTCTGGCCTCCACCTTGTTGGCTTCAGTCCAAAAGCCCTCTGAAGACATTACATGACCTGAGAAGGCCACAGAGCAGTGAAAGCGGTTGCACTTTTTCAGGTTCAAAGTCCAGCATCATACAAACAATGGGACGCTTCTTGCATTAAAATGTACAGTAAGCAATGCTGTCACTGATGTAGATGAAGCTGCAGCAACCAATTAGCTTAGCAAGTATTGCTAAGCTATCATCCATTGGAAAGTTGCAGCTACATTTTCAAGTCCAAACGGCATAGTTTTAACTCGAATAACCGAGGTGAATCTGCCACTCCTCAGGTGTTATTTGCTAAACACTGTTGTTCCACTGAGTGACTTGAGGATGCCTTGTATTTTTCCCTATAATCCACACAGAACCGAGTCCTGCCATCCTTTTTTGTGATAAGCACTACAGGTGACACCCAGTGAGAGGTTAAGGAATGGGGTTGGCTAGTTATGGGCTTTTTGTGTTGAGTTTTTGTGGAGTGTGACCATCTGTATCAAAAGAAGTGCCTAGGGAAGCACTGATATAATTGAAGCATACCTACAGCGGTTTAGGCAAATCTAAACAAAGTACAGTGTGGAAGTTAAATCTTTGTTAGCCATAGCAAAAAAAAAAGTTATGTATGTTGTATGTATGTTTTTTACTCTATCTTTTGTTTGATTACATTTGCTGTGAATTTGCTAGAAGGAGGCTTAACTTTGGCCCATTAATTATATGCTGAAGTTTCCAACTATTCATTTCATCTCTCTTCATTTCATATAAAAATCGGATCAGATCATTACCTCCTACTGCGTTGTTATTTTGCTAATCTGCCACCTGCTTGAGCAGAATATATATTGACTGCATCATGGAGTCGCTGGTCAGTCAGCTAATGGCCTATTATTCTTGTCGTCAACCCAAGTCTCCTGAAAACATGTTATTTCTGCAGTTCTACAGCTCTGTCATTTGCCTTAGTTTTAAAAAAATGTCTGTGTGTTTTCTTAATATATTACCCCCGACAGAGTTTAAAGACTGATTGTATTTTTAGTCTGTGACCTAGCGAACCAGTATAGGGATGTATTTATTGATAGAGACTTCAAAGGACTTCTGTAAGTTGCTGTGGATAAGGGCGTCTGCCAAATGCCATACATGTAAATGTACTAAGAAACTATATTAATAACTACTAGTTCTTTCATGCCTCCCGGGAAGTACAAAGAAACTATATACAGTTTCATAATTAATGAGAAACCACTACTGTTAATGAATATACAAGATTGTTTATATGATCAATAGGTAATACATTACATTTACGGCACTTGGCAGACGCCCTTATCCGGAGTGACTTACATCTATCTCATTTATACAACTGAGCAATTAAGGGTTAAGGGCCTTGCCCAAGGGCCCAACAGTAATAGCTTGGCAGTCTTGGGGTTTGACCTTATGATCAGTAACCCAGAGCCTTTAGCCACTGAGCCACCATTGCACCGTAATAGCAGACTTATGATTTGGGTGAACTGTTTGTGCAGGACCAAGGCAGTCAAGGAACAAGGGACACAGTTTCCCTAAAAAAAGAGTTTAATGAATCAAAATATATTTTTTTTTTTACAAATAAATCAAATTAAATTCAAATAATCAAAATCAATATTTAGGCCTATGAAAGAGCTCAACTTGTAACGCGGGCTACATCATATTTTCAGAAAGGGACAATATTATAACATAAAACCTGGCGTGATCAATGCTAATGATTGTCACAGTGAGTTATCCATGTTTGTGTACATGGATGAAAGCGATACGTGGCCCATTCTTCTCCAGGCAAGCGAGGTATCGACCGTTTATTTGAAGGAGACTTGATCGAGTTGCCTGTGGAATAGATTTTGAAGCAAACCTACCAATCTCTCATTTTTCATTTATTCATTCATCTTCAGTAAGTGCTTTGTCCTGGTCAGGGTTGCGGTGGAGCCCGAGCCTAACCCGGGAATATTGGACACGAGTTGAATACATGCTGGACTGGATGTCAGTCCATCACAGAACACCACACACACACATTCACACATAAGGGGCAAATTGGAGTCGGCGCTCCCCTACTGACATGTTTACTAAAGGTAGGAGGAAACCCGAAGAACCCTGAGGAAACTTGTGCCAAAATAGACTGGTATTTGGAGCTATCAATGATTCCCTCTACCTTGGCTAGAGCTACAGTCCCAGCTAAAGAGAAAGATAGCACGATGCTGCCACCATCATGCTTCATCATGGGAATGGTGTTCTTTAGGTGATAACTTTTAGAATTATGCCGAAAATGTTCTACCTTGGTCTCCTCAGAACAGAACACATTTTCCCACATGGTTTGAAGTGATTTAGGTGGGCTTGAATATTATTTGTGAGAAAGGGCTTCCATCTAGCCACCATAACCCAGATATTTGAAGAATACAAGAGATTGTTATCACATGCATGGAGTGATCAGTACTTGCCAGGTATTCCTGCAGCTCCTTTTAGTGTTGCTAAAGGTGTCTAAGTTTTCTTCTTTTTTGTAGGTACATCCTGTTCTTGCTGATGTCACTGTGGTGCCCCATTTTCTCCATTTGATGATGATGATGGCTTTCATGGTGTTCCATGGTACATCCAATGCATTTGCGATTCTTTTGTACCCCTCTCCTAATTGATATATTTCTACAATTAGATCCTGTACATGATCTGTAAGCTCTTTATGGACCATGGCTTTAACAGTCAGATGAAACTGAGAAGATGTCAGGTAAATCCTACAGAAAGTGAATCAGAATCACGTCACTGATATGACTCATTAATGTGACTTTTAGTATACGTCTAACTCTGGGATAAATAAAGTGATCTATCTTGATAACACGTTTATGATATGATTTAGTTTGAATGTGATTAGTTCATTCAGAACAGTATCTATTTGTTTTTCAGTTGACTTTTGTTGCTTGGTATATCATACTAAAGGTGGAAAAAGATCGGACATTGTTTATCTTAGTTTTTTGTTTTAAATAAATTAAAATACATTGCAATTTTAACACAGGTGCGTATACTTTTTATATCCACCGTACTGCCATGAGCTTAGCAAGCCATCTTAACTGTTCAGTACTTCTGACAATGACCCATCAAATTTTCTTAGCAGTTCTGCCAAGAATTGTCTTGCCAGGCTAGCCAGCTAATGCTAACCAGGGAGGGTCAGAGCAGGTGCAATTCATGCTGCTCATGGGATATTTCTGCTCAAACGGCAGAAGGATCTGCCCAATATAAACAGGTTTTTGGTCTCAGTTGAGCTGAATAGTGCACTTCCTATTCAAAGACCACCTATTCATTCTCATTCTTTATGCACCACATGACCCAGAAAGAATAAGCCAGTAATTATAAATCCTATTATTAGTCACTATTTCTGCCAAATCAATAGATCCTTTGTGATTTGTGTAAGAGAAGTGCGTAGAGAACATCACCCGCAGTGATTCGGATCTCTCAGGAGTGATGCTGTTGTACTGAGTGTGTTAATGAGACTTTAGAGGAGCTCCACTGTGTGCTAATGAAAGGTCGATGATGAAGATGCTACACTTACACGCCTTTTCATTATACATGAAGGGACATGTGTGTGTATGTTTATATGTTTTATGTTTCCCTGTGTGTGTGTGTGTGGGTGTGTGTGTGTGTGTGTGTGTGTCTAGTCTTGATCTAGCCTCACATTACACTGTAATTGATTTCCATTAACATGCAGTCTGATTACACACAACACTGAAGGAAAACCTGCCTTTTATTAATTAAATTCTAATTGAAATAATTATATTCATCACTGCAATTACTGCTTCTAATTTAAATAATGTAATTTATTCATGGATGAAAGAAGAGGAGAGAATCTTTGCCTTTCTATCTTTCAGGTCCTCCTCTGTTGGTAAAGATAACACTGACTCTTGCTGAGAGCTCACACTGCTTTTTGAGACGCAGGATAAAATATAATGCAGAACACACACCTCACTATACACAGCATTCATACAAAACCTGAGATTTCACAACCACTAATGCTCACTACTTCTTCTACACCGAAGGCATGGACCATCAGACCAATATAAACACTGTCAGTGGAAAACAGGGCCTCAAAAACCATTCAACCCCCGTTGCAAATCAGGTTTATTGTCAAAATGTCCAGACTTTCCGCTGTTTGTAATGAACAGATCAAACAACAGCGACTGAAATAGTTCGACATGACGAATGCTTCAAGTGGGTTCCCGAAATTCAACTGAAAATACAATTTATAATGACTTCTCCAGTCTCAAAATTATTCATGGTAAGCATCTTTAGTGCTTAGTAGAGCTCCTTTTGCTGTTATGACCTGCAGAGATGCAGAGATGCAGCGCTTCTGGCAGCATTCCTTAGGAATCGTCTTCCATTCCTCATGAGCAATGGCCTCCAGTTCAGTAATATTCTTGGGTTTGCGTGCTGCAACCGTCTTCTTCAAATCCCTACAGAGATTTTCTATGGGGTTCAAGTCAGGTGACTGTGATGGCCCTGTAGAATCTTCCAGGACTTCTTCTGTAACCAA